>JARYGA010023759.1:0-18542 GCA_030545235.1 Helianthus tuberosus | reverse complement strand
GGCGGTGAAATTGGCTCCATGGTGGCCTCCGGTAGGTCCCTCGTGACAATGGCGCAGAATATCGGTCGCCTCCTTCCCTGAAACGCATCTTCTGATCACCTGATCAGCACCCACCTTGAATAAGAAAGGATCGTCCCAAATGTAGTGCTTGACATCCGAAAAGAATTTCCTCTTTTGCTGGTGAGTCAACCCTTTAATCAGAATCCCACAAGCAAGGTAGCTCGCGAAGTCGGCGAACCAAGGTGACTCATCGCATATCTCAACACCCATCAACGACTCGTGTGGGAAATTGTCATTGATTGAATCCCAACATGAGTCCTCGATGTCTCCATGCTCTAACCGAGATAGATGGTCAGTCGCTACATTCAATGCACCCTTTTTATCTTGAATTTCGATATCAAACTCCTGCAGCAACAAGATCCATCTGATGAGACGCGGTTTAGCGTCCTGCTTGCTGAAGAGATATCTAATGGCTGCGTGATCAATATACACAATGGTTTTTGAAAGCACCAAATACGATCTAAATTTGTCAAATGCGAAAACAACCGCCAAAAGATCTTTTTCAGTCGTGGTGTAGTTCTCCTGAGCGTCGTGAAGAGTCTTGCTCGCATAGTAGATCGGGTGGAAGTGCTTTTCCTTCTTCTGTCCCAAAACGGCCCCTATAGCGTAATCGCTCGTGTCGCACATAATTTCAAATGGCAGACTCCAGTCAGGTGCAACCAAAATAGTGGCCTGAATCAACTTTTGCTTGAGAAGGTCAAAAACCCTCAAGCAATCATCTCTAAATACGAACGGAGCATCTTTCTCCAACAAACGGGTCATGGGCCTAGCGATTTTTGAGAAATCCTTGATGAATCGCCTATAGAACCCTGCATGACCAAGAAAGCTCCGTATCGCTCTCACAGAGGTGGGAGGCGGAATTCGTGAAATAACGTCAACTTTAGCTGGATCGACCTCCATACCAGCATGAGAAATCTTATGTCCCAGAACTATGCCCTCTTTCACCATAAAGTGGCACTTTTCCCAGTTTAGGACCAGATTCGTCTCTTCGCACCTCTTCAACATCTTTTTCAAATTTTCCAAACAATGATCGAATGAATCCCCAAATACCGAAAAGTCATCCATGAAAACCTCCATAGAATCCTCGATCATGTCATGAAAAATTGCATCCATGCATCTCTGAAAGGTTGCCGGTGCATTACACAACCCAAAAGGCATCCGCCGATAGGCGAATGTGCCGAAGGGGCAGGTAAAGGTAGTCTTCTCCTGATCCTCAGGAGCAATAGGAATTTGGAAGTACCCAGAGAACCCGTCCAAGAAACAATAATACAACTTCCCCGACAGACGTTCCAACATCTGGTCGATGAATGGAAGCGGGAAGTGATCCTTACGAGTAGCGTCGTTGAGTTTACGGTAATCAATGCAAACTCGCCACCCAGTGACGGTACGGGTAGGAATTAGCTCATTCCTATCATTTGAGACTACAGTAATGCCCCCTTTCTTGGGTACTACTTGCACGGGACTCACCCACACAGAGTCAGATATAGGATAAATCATCCCGGCATCCAACAACTTAATTACTTCTTTCTTCACCACGTCTTGCATATTCGGATTTAAACGCCTCTGATGCTGTGCACAAGGTTTGTACTCGTCTTCCATCAGAATCTTGTGAGTACAAAAAGAAGGATTGATGCCTTTGATATCCATGATTTTCCAAGCAATGGCTCTCTTATGAAGTTTCAGAACCTCAAGAAGCTGATTTTCTCATCCTTTTCCAATAATGCCGAAATAATGACCGGTAAGTGACGCTCCTCGTCCAGAAATGCATACTCGAGATGTGGTGGGAGTTCTTTCAACTCTAAAGACGGGGGATCTACAATTGAAGGTTTTGCTTTCTCTTCTTCTACATGGCCAATTTCTAGAAATCTCTCCGGACTCTGGGAACCATCGTCACCAATCTGATAGACTGGCTGCTCGAAATCGTGGCCCTCCTGCGTAATGCCAATCAGGTCCCCACACGACAGACGTGTGTCCGAATCAATCTCGTCAACAGTGCCTTGAAAATGAGAGCACACACATGCATCGACAATGTCGACATAGTAAAGCATGCCATCATGACTTTGCGGATGCTGCATTGATCTTTTAATATCAAATGTCACGTGCTCGTCATTTACTCGAAGCGTGATTTGGCCAGCTGCCACATCAACAATCGTCCTCGCAGTATTGAGGAACGGGCGTCCAAGTATCAAAGGTACTCTTGAATCTTCGTCCATGTCAAGAATAACAAAATCCACGGGGAAAACAAATTTATCAATTTTAACAAGAATGTTTTCAACAAATCTACGCGGATACTTGATCGAACGATCTGCCAACCGAATGCTCATCCTAGTGGGTGACGGCTCACCCAGATCCAGTTTAGTAAAAACCTTATATGGCATAAGGTTGATACTCGCTCCCAAATCAGCCAATGCATGGCTAACATACATGTTTCCAATCAAACAAGGAAGCGTAAAACTACCCGGATCTCCCATTTTCATGGGCAGACGGTTTTGTAGAACGGTAGAACAAGTTTCATTCATCACCACACATGATGTATCCTCGAGCTTCTATTTATTTGAGAGGATGTCCTTCAAGAATTTGGCATACTTTGGCATCTGGGCCAAGGCTTCAACAAACGGTATATTTATGTGTAGTTGCTTGAACAACTCAAGGAACTTACCGTATTGTTCGTCATTCTTCTGTTTCTTCAGCCTCCCTGGATAAGGTACTGGTGGAGTGTAATCTTTGACCGGCTCCTGGACTTGTGCTGTACTTGCTGGGCGTAGCCTGGCTTGCACCTCGTCCGGTGTGTCAGTCAGGACCGCTTCAGTGATCGGTGATGAGTCCGATATGACGGGTCCGATAGTCTTTCCACTCCTAGTCATGATCGCATTCACATGCCCGCCCGGGTTTGGTTCTGTGTTTCCCGGGAGACCACCCGGGGGTCTTTTTGACATCATCTACGCCAGCTGACCAACCTGATTCTCGATATTTTGAATCGAGCCTTTGTGACTCCTCATTTCTCCCTCATGAGAAAGAAAACGATCCTCGCTCTGCTGGTATCGTTTTTCTGCCAACTGATTCGCACTCGAGGAGCTCGTAAGAAGCTGAGTCATCATATCCTCCAGCTTGGAACTAGACTGAGGGGCCTGCTGCTGGGAACTACTCCCAGTGCCCTGATTCTGAAACGAATATGGACGCTGCTGGTAAGGTTGGTTGTATTGCTGGAACTGCTGACCCTGACCCTGCTTTGGCGCTGGAGCGCGCTGAGTGAATCCCAATGGGTTTTGATTGCCTGTATTCGCTCGCCACCCAAAGTTTGGGTGATTCCTCCATCCGGGATTATAGGTATTGTTGTACGGGTTGTTCTGCGGCCTTACCTGATTACTCACAAAATCCACTTCTTCGTGGCCCTCATATACAACTCCCTGAAAAAACACGCACCATGCTCGTGTGACACTCCACACTAGTCACACCTCGAACCAACTTGCGCGGCTATCTAGGACTTATCGAATTTCGCTGCAAGAGCCGAGATTTGTGCAGTAATGGCCGTGTAGTCGTCCACCGCGTGTACTCCTGCGCGAGATGATGTTGCCCGACCTCTATCTCCTTCGCGACGCGAGCTGGATTTCAACACAGCTTTTTCAATGATATCATACGCTTCATTCGGCGTCTTAGTTCCTAGATCGCCTCCTGCGTTCACGTCTAATCGCTCTTGCGTGTTGTAACTGAGCCCCTGATAAAACGTCAAGACCAGCTGTCTCTTGGAGAAGCCATGATGTGGAACATCAATCAACAAATCCTTGAATCTCTCCCATGCCGCGTGCAACGACTCTCCCTCGTCCTGGCGAAAGGAAATAATCCGGTTCCGTAGGTTGGTTGTTTTCTCAGGTGGAAAATATTTTTTCATAAACAACTCCGCCAACTCATTCCAGGTCCTGATGGACCCAGCTGGAAGTGACATAAGCCAAGCTCTAGCTTTGTCATGCAACGAGAAAGGAAACAACCTCAACCAAATTGCATCCTCCGAAACACCTGTAATCCTAAATGTCGAACAAATAGCGAGAAAAGCAGCGATATGTCTCCCGGGATCCTCATGCTCACGCCCGTCAAACTGTACTGAATTCTGCACCATGTTAATAATACTATATCTAATTTCAAATGTAGGTGCATCTATAGTAGGTTGAAGGATACTCGGCACCAGGCCTGTCGCTCCGGGCTAATTTGATTCATTCAAAGGTCGCTCATCGTCTGCCATGATTGCGATTCCTGCTGCCCCTGAGCCCTCGGCTTCAGCGGGTACCACCTGCTCCTGCTCACCAGCTGCGAGCAGCAGCCCAACCGTACGAGATCTAGCACGAAGACGTTTCCTCAGATCACGCTCGGGTTCGTCTGACGGCTCAACAGGATCGGGAGCGGGGGTTGAGGACATCAACCTGCAAATGAAAAATCGACACAATGAATATTTTATATTTTATTAATATAATAATGCTGTTTTTTTTTTGGCTGAAAAGAAACATAATATTATTAAATAAGGCTAAAAAATTTAATAAAAAATTCAAAAATGGGCCCAAAATTTTATAAAAATTACAACAATAAAAATAAATGAATCGGCTAATGTAGAAATGAATTTTTGGAGCCGAAAACCCAAATAATAAATGAATAAATAAATCCGGATTGGAACAAACAAATGGAGTAAAAATTTGCAAGTGTACAAAAAAAATGACTTGAAAAACGAATAAATACAAAAAAAACAAGAAATATTAACAAACAAATAAATAAATAAATAATCAAGAAAATATTTACGAATATTCACACGTATGTACACCGAAAAAACAATGACTCGGGTCGTTCCTAAAGCTCGCCAATATTCCCCGGCAACGGCGCCAAAAACTTGACGTGTGCGTATATATACATAATTTTTGTAATGAAATTACACACGAATCGGTTTTAAATTTATAAAAGTGATTATTACTTTAACATCAAAACACACACGAAAGAGGCAAGTGTACCCCGTCATATATGTAGTAAAGTATCGGTAAGAACCAAGTATCGATCCAAGGAAATGGGCGGAGGAATAATACTAGACCTTTGTCATTAATTTAACGGAAGAAAGATAAGTTTTGTGATTTTCTAAAAACTAAAGTAAGCATAAACAAATACTTAATAAAACATAGTAAATACCAAATAAGAAAATAGATAAAAAGTCTTGCTTTATACACAACCACAGCATGCAAGCTAAATCGGTTTTGCCACTAGAAGCATTCGATCAATTCTCCATTTTTAAGACAATTAGTATCCTTTTCGAGAATCCTAACATGAAAATCATTCGGAAAGCTAAAACGATAAACACACTTTAACCACCTAAAATTGTTCTTTAACGTGCAATTGATAAATGTCAATGAAAATCTCTTAAAAATAAGTTAGTCATCCGTTAGGTGTTTTCTAACCTCACTTAAACAAGGAAAGTGACATCGATAAACACAATCCAACCACCGAGACAAGCATAAACTAGATTAAATCACAACCGAGTTCACTTTACAAATCTTGCGTATAAATTAACCAAGTTAGCAATTTTGGCCTAAACTACAAACTAAGCTAACAAATCATGGCAATAATTCATAACAACACCATTTAACCAGTTAAGGTCCTTACGTGACGAAAAGCTTTCTTGATTAATAATAATTACATTTTATTAAATCATTAACCATTTCTAGTATCATGATGCACACATTTTAACCAAGCTAAACTAATTAACCAAGTTTAAAGTTTACTAATACAAGATTAATTAAGCTTCATTTTTCAACTATCTCAACTAACCAAATATTAATCATCCAACATAATTACTTATAATCAAGAAATCAACAACAATAACAAGGTTGCAAACTAATCATCAAAGATTAACATAGAAAATACTTGCAAGTGTCGTTACAAACAAAGTTAACATACTAATGGCTATAATTAGGCAAGGGATTGTTGTGTTTTGGCCCAAAGGCTACAATAATACATAAACATTAATCTAAATGCTTGAAACATTAACAAAATTATGGAAAGATTAGAAAACCAAACCATAAACAAGCACTAGATTAAGAATCCAGATAGTAATGGAGCTAAACGGCACAATGTGGCTTGAATCCGGATCAAAAGCAAAGCCTTCGGAGCCTGTAAAATTGCCTGTGAAGCTCCCAAAATTCCAGAGTTACGAGCAGAATGTTTCTGCATGTTTTTTATATTTTTCCGATCTCGCACGGTCGTGCACTTTATTGGCACGACCGTTCACTTTATGCATTATTGGAGTTACTGTGCACCATACCGTATGACATCATCTTATCTTGACCATCTTCGATCTCGCACGGTCGTTCTCTTGGTGGCACGGACGTGCGTATCCGGGTTAGGTTTGCACGACCAATTGCACTGGTGGTGCAGTTTCGGGTTTGGCTTGAACATCGGGTTTGCACGGGAGTGCCAATAGTTGCACGATCGTTCCTTTCCGAGAAAGCTTGCACTCTGGATTGCACCCTCGTTCACTGTCGGGCTGGGCTGTTTTGTCGGATATGCACGGTTGTTCCACTAACCGCACGACCGTGCCAAACACCTAGGTCAGAATTCTTAACAGAATGTTCGCAGCTTTGTCGTTTCGTCCGGAAAGTCCTCGTTTTCATTATCATCTTGTCTGGCATGCTGTTTTAGGCCTGTAAACAAAAGTATACTTGATTAAGTACTCGATTCACGGTTTTGCGGCCGAAAACGCATAAAATGGGGATAAAATGGGGAAAAAATATGTATAAATTGGTGAATATCAGGTACTATATGTACCATATTTAAACAATGAAACTGTCGGTAATTATATGTAACTTTTTTTGCGTACTAACAAGAAAAAGTGTGGAAATTTAATAAAAAGATGAAAATAGAAAAAAATAAATAGATGAAAATAAAAAAAAATAGATTTTATGTTCATTAAGAGATATAATCAAAAGACGAAAATAAAAAAAATAGATTTTGTAAAATGATTTAAACTTAAATAGAATTAGGTGTTAGTACCCAAAGGTGTTACATTGATAAAATTAAAAAAATGGAAGGATATTTTAGTCATTATATTGATAAAATTAACTAATTTTGGTGTTATTACCCAAAGATGTTATAAAATTGAAACCATAAAACCTAAAACTGCTAAAAAAATAAAGTTAGTACCAAAGGGTGAAACTAGCTATAAACCATAGAGTCTATTTGTGTAATTAACTCCCTTCAAAATCTCAAAACTCTTAAAAAAATCAATTGTTCAAGTAGTGATTTGGCATATATATATATATAGGGAGGGGCTCATGCGAGAACTCCATTTATTGTGAGAACCATGAGAACCAATGTGAACACAACCTAAAATAGCTAAAAAAACCTAAAAAAACCTAACCCCCCACCCCCCCCCCCCCCAAAAAAAAACCTAACCTCCCCCCCCCCCCCCCCAAGCTAAATGCTAAAAACTAAAACCCCTAAAAAACCTAAAAAAAACCTAAACCCCCTCCCCCCCCAAGCTAAAATGCTAAAAACTAAACCCCCAAAAAACCTAAAAAAATAAAAAAAAAAAAATCTAAAATTTTTTTTTGATTTTTTTAATATTTTTTAGGTTAAAATCGCTACTTTTCGACTCCAAAAAAAAAATTAAAATTTTTTTTTTTTTTGAGTCGAAAAGTAGCGATTTTAGCCTAAAAAATATTAAAAAAATCAAAAAAAATATTTGTGTGTTTTTTAGCTATTTTTAGGCATTTTTGGTTGTGTTCACATTGGTTCTCGCGGTTCTCGCAATAAGAGGTGGTTCTCGCATGATCTTCTCCCTATATATATATATATATATAGAGAGAGAGAGAGAGAGAGGATCATGAGAAAACTACATATAAATGAGAAAACTAGAAAACTAACTAAAAAAACCTAAAAAAAAGCTAAAAGACATACCAAATTTTTTTTACAATTTTTTATAAAAAAATCGCTAGTTTTTATATATAAAAAAATTTTCAAAAATAAAAAATAAAAAATTTTGTTGTACCGCACATGTGCATTATATGTGTACTATATCCGTAATAGTGCACATGTGCAATACAACAAAAAATGAATTTTTTTAAAAAAAATTTTTTCCATATATAAAAACCTGCGATTTTTTTATAAAAATTAAAAAAAAAATTGATATGTTTTTTAGGCTTTTTTAGTTTTCTCATTTAAACTAGTTTTCTCATGATCCAGCCCCTATATATATAGTGTGAGGTTCATTGGGGAACACTAAAAAAGTGGGGAACAGTGGGAAACCGACTCAAATGAACTCCGATTGGACTCATTCTAGTGGTGTTGCAACCGGCTCGTCGAACCCTAACTAGGATCTTTTAACCCTGAACCCTAAATCATAACCCCTAAACCCTAAATATATTAGGGTTTGGCTTTTAGGGTTTAGCTTTAGGGTTTAGATTTAGGGTTTAGGGTTTAGCTTTAGGGTTTAGCCTTTAGGGTTAAGCTTTTAGGGTTTATAGTTTAGATTTTACGGTTTAGCTTAGGTTTTAGCCTTATTTTTTAGCTTTAGGGTTTAGAGTTTAGGAGTTAGGATTTAGGGTTTAAGGTTAAGAGATCTTAGTTAGGGTTTGACAAGTCGGTTCCAATGCCGCTGGAATGAGTCCAATCGAAGTTCGTTTGAGTCGGTTCCCCGCTGTTCCCCACTTTTTTAGTGTTTCCAAATGAACATTCCCCTATATATATATAGGATAAGGATCATTACAGCACACTAATTATTGCGAGAACAAAAAGAACAACTCTAAATCACTAAATTTTTGGATTTAAGGTTCATATTTCTTAAATTTTATGTTTCTTACATTCATATGTGTATTATATATACATAAAAAATCATATATTTTTCCCTACACATAGTCCACATACATGTAGGTAATTTAGCCTACACATAACCTACATGTGTGTAGGTTATTTAAAAACTGAAGATTGTTCATATTTTCTATTAAATTCTAGTGTGAGAAACAATAAATCTTACATTTATAACATTTTCATTTACTTTTTAGGTTTTTAGGATTAAGAAAAATGAGTGATTCATTTTGTTCTGCGTGTTCTCGCAATATTTAGTGTTCTGCATAGAACTTTCCCCTATATATATATATATATATATATATATAGGGTGGGGTTATAGAGTGAACACTAGTGTATTTGCGAGCTGAGTGAACAAATCCTGGCCATTGATTTACACACATGTATGGCTAGAATTTCATCATCAAATCGTAAAATACACTATTGTATTTCATCATCAAATCCTAACCATTGATTTACACACGTGTATGGCCAGGATTACTTCGCTCAGTTCGCAAATACACACGTGTATGGCCAGGATTAGTTCGCTCAGTTCGCAATCCTATATATATATATATATATATAGGATTATAATCAAGAGTGAACACTAGTGTATTTGCGAACTGAGCGAACTAATTCTGGTCATACACGTGTGTAAATCAATGGCCAGGATTTGTTCACTCAGTTCGCAAATACCTTAGTGTTCACTCAAAAACCCCAGCCAATATATATATATATATAGGGAGAGAGAGAAATGGTAAAATGAAATCCATCTTGAGTTGTGAGAACCACGAGAACTAGGCCTTTAAAATGGTTTGTCAAAAGAAAAATTATAAAAAATCTTAAAAAAAGTCAATTGTTCCGGCAAATATTAAAAAAAAATGTAGAATGCAAAAATTTACATCAGATGTAAAAAAAAATCATCTCCATAACAAAAATTACATTAGGCGTAATAAAAACTTACATCAGGCGTAGCTACCGACTAGACAATTTTTTTTTTTTTACAAATGTGTTTTTAATATTTTCCTCTACGTTTGTAAAAAAAATTGTGTCCCAACTCGGGCGGAAAATAGGAGTTTTTATGGTTTTCACAACTCGTGATGGTTTTTAATTGAAACGAAGCCTATATATATATTTGCTATTTTAGGATAGAATATGATGTATTATATAGTTAACTAGTTTTTTATATCGCGCGTTGCGGCGAAACCGAGTAAATGATAATGTAAAACAAACGTGATTTGAAAATAGAGCATGTTGTTTAGAAATTCAAGCCATTAGAACGATTTAGTTTATCATCGTATACCGTTTTATGATATCAAATAAATACTTTATTTTGAGTATAACTTCGTTTTTACAAAACTTATAACGGAATGTCAGGGAAAGAAATCAATCACAAATACGTACTTAAGTTTTAGAAAAAAGTGATAACCGTAACTTATTAAAGAAGTATCAAATTAATCGATAAATTAATAAATTTAAAAAAAGAAAAATAATTATTAAAAAAAGGTAAAGGAAATACATGTTTAAAAAACATGTTATTAAAAGTAAATATAATAATAAATTATTATAATATGTTAAATGATAAATAATAAAATATAATAGTAGATTATTATAATATATTAAATAATAAAATAATAAAAAACTATATATAACTATAAAAATTAAATTACTATTCAGCGTCCTTCGAAATCAATATATATATATATATATAATATATAATAGTTTGTCTACGTTCACATTTAGGGGCTGTTTGGTAGCCTCTTAATGACCATTCAGATGTTACCTCTTAATAGTTTAAAACCTCTGAATGAATAAGAGGTAACCTCAAGTCTGAATGGTTAAGAGGTAACCTCTGAATGGTAAATCATCACATGTCACATTCTTCTACCTTCTCATTGGTAAAATTCTTAATGGTTCCATTAAGAGGTAGCCTCTTAATGACCATTCAGAGGCTACCAAACAGCCCCTTAAAATGTTAGATTTTATGATTGTCACTATAACAATTTTGTTTTTATTTCTTAAATTTTGTTTTTTAATTCAAACTAGTTTTTTTTTTTTTTTTTTTTTGTCGTCACACGTTATGGCGAAACCGAGCAAATGATAATGTAAAACAAACGTGATTGAAAATATAGCATGTTGTTTAGAAAGTCAAACCTTTAGAACGGTTTAGTTTATGATCGTACTGATTTATGATACCAAATAAATACTTTATTATAAGTACAATTTCGTTTTTAATAAGACTTATAACAGAATGTCTGGAAAAAATCAATCATAACTACGTACTTAAGTTTTTAGAAAATGTTATAAACATAAATTATTAAAGAAGTATCAAATTAATCGATAATCTATGTTCTAAAAAAAGAAAAGAGAATTATTAAAAAAACGGTATAAGAAATATATGGTTTTAAAAAAGGAAAAAAAAAATTAAAAATATGTTATTAAAAATAAAAAAATAATAAAAAGCTATATTTTATTATAAAATTAAAATTACTATTCATCATCTTTCACTAACAATATATATATATATATATATATATATATAATTTTCATTTTTTGGATATTACAATATGGGTATCATAATGGTTCGATCGAACATCGGCACTGATATACTTTATTTTTATTTTTATGTCGATCGATGTACAACAATCGTCGACATCCTTTTAGTTATATCATAACTGTTTCTTTTTGGATTTTATTTTTTCGTTTGTTGTAAAGAGTGCCGCTACCATAGTGATATCATAACAAAGGAACAAATACCGATGACGCTACGTAGCGCAGGAAACTTACACTATATTTTGGTTGACAGTACTTTGAAGTTCGGTAAAAGAAAAGTGAGATTTGGTTAGAGGACGAGGACATCTATAATCTATTGCAATTTAGATAATTAGTATATCAATTTAATAGTAGTTTAATTCTATGTAATCACTAGGGAGGGCGAGTTTGGGACGTATTTAGGTAATCCCAATATTGAACCGGATTAGATAATTTGTTTCAGATTTGTTGGGTTTCTATCGGGAAATTATCCGTTGGGTATCAGGTATACCGAGTGTCGGGTAAACCCGTTAATTTGAAAATTACTCTCGGGTGTCTATCGGCTAACTACTAATCAATTATATTTATCATTATCACTACAAAAATATATCAAATAATGACAATGTATATAAATAAAATACAAAATGTATATATAAAATAGTCAAATACATAGATGACAAAAATATAGTGTATCCCAATAATTGATATATAAAAATATACACACAATTAATTTTAATTTTCTTGTGTTTTTGTTTTTTCCCCTTTTCGTATTTAACCTTAATCTAACTAAATACTTTTTGTAAATTTTCCTAACTAAAGTTCAATAAAAAAACAAATGAACGGAACACCATGTTTTGATAGCCTTTTCGACATATTACAACCGAACATTGGTACACTGATATTTGTTTTTATAATTTGTGATGGATGTATAAGACGTGTCGAACTTTTTATTGGGATTGTGACGACTTTATCTTTTGGATTTCTCCTACAACTGCTAAACAGAGTACCGGTATTATAACCATAACAATACCGTAACAAATCGAAGTGATACTAAAAGAATTTATGTAGCAACATGCGTGTGAATGTTACTGGTTAAAAAAAAGGGTCATGCTATTCACACACGGGGAAAATTATTTTCACACCTCAAAGCGCCGCGCTATGGCCATAGCGGGGCGCTTAGCTCGACAAAAGGTGATTTGACTTATTGAACTGAAACATAAGTTGCAGAGACATAAAGGTGAAACGAGGTTGCAGGTCTCGTGAACCCTAAGTGCCGCGCTATGGCCAAAGCGCGGCGCTTCGACCCCAAATTTTCACTACTTAAACCTTCTCAGACACAACATTTAGCATTCGGGGGTTTGTGTTGTTTGTCGATTTCTTTGCTGTATTAGTTACGTGTCTTGAAAAAACGATGTCGTGGTTAAGCAATTATCTTTTCGGTCAATATTCTAACTAGTCAGTTGTTCCTGATTCTTACGAGGGGACCGCTATTTCTGACTCGTATGAGAAATCGGTCTCGTCCAACTTGAGGGAGGCAGAGGTTGTATCTGGCATTCCTTATCGTGATAACACGGTGAAGCTGGATTTGAATACCCCTGTGGAGGACCCTTACGCACAACAAGGTTATTCGAATTTCGGTTACGGTGGCGAGTACAGCTTTGTATAGCAGGAGTGTTATCCAAACCACAGTTACGGTTGTCAACAGAGCTTACAAGGTTATTCGAATTTCGGTTACGGTGGCGAGCACAGCTTTGTACAGCAGGAGTGTTATCCAAACCACAGTTACGGTTGTGAACATAGCTTTGAACATCAAGTCTATTCGGACCTCGGTGACGATGGTGAGCCGGAGGATGTGTCTGTTGACGAGGAAGGCTGTTACCCAGTTACATTTTCGTTTGATACAACGCAGACCTTTTCGTCACGTAAAGAGTTGGTGCGTTGGGTACAAGACACGGCAAAAGACAATGGTTACCTCATTGTGATTAAGAGGTCGAATAAAAGAGGAGAGAATTACAAGATTTGGTTTCAATGTACTTTTGGTGGGGAGCATAAGAGTATAGCTACACAGAGGAAAACGGGTAGCAAGAAAATAGGCTGCCCGTTCGAGATGATCGGGTTTTTGGAATCATCCGGAAGTGTTTGGAGGATCGAGGTGACGAAGGCGAAGCATAACCACACTCCTATTGAAAACTTAGAGGGTCACGCGTATGCGAGAAGGCTTTCTTCGGAGGATAAAAAACTGGTTAAGGAGCTGGCAGAGCAAGATATTCCCAACCAAAGTATCTGGCGAACGCTGACAAAAAACAATCCGGCTAGAAAGCTTATTCCGAAAGATATACACAACGCTGTTCAAAAGATCAACGCCGAAAAAAATGTCGGTAAGTCTCCGATGCAAAAACTTGAAAACATTCTTCTCGAAAAAGATTACACTTATTACATGCGCACGAATGAGATATCGAACGAAGTTGAAGATGTCTTCTTTGTTCACAAAAAATCATTCACTATGTGGTGTGCCTTCCCGCATGTGCTAATGATTGACGCCACCTACAAAACGAACATGTACAACCTGCCATTTGTTCAGGTCGTAGGCATGACGTCGACAAACAAATCGTTTACGGCTGCTTGTGCGGTAATTTCCGCTGAGAAGTTAGAGAACTACCTATGGGTGTTGCAGAGGATCAAGTCTATGCTGGTAGGATGTATGGAACCGCGCGTGATTTTAACAGACAGGGAATTTGCGCTAATGAACACGTGTGAACAAGTTTTTCCAAAAGCGCATAAGTATCTTTGTCGGTTCCATATTCAACAAAATATTAATAAGAACAGCAAGAAGAAATTCTCTGACAAGGAGTGGAAAGAATTCGTACGTACATTTTGGACATTGTGCGAGTCTACGACCGAGGAAATATACATGTATAACTTGGAAAACCTTGAAGCACAGCTGAAAGAAGATGGCCGTGAATGTGGGTATTTCTTAGATAATTATGTTCAAATTTTATATAATAACAAAAACTGACTATTTACGTTTTTTAATTTTAGAGGTTTTTGATTATTTGATGAAATCCTGGTTGGATCCGTACCGTGAAAAGTTTGTATCTTGCTGGATTAACAAAACTACCAACTTTCACCAAACTACGACCAACAGGGTTGAGGGCATGCATGCAACACTAAAAAGTCACTTTCCAAGTCATCGCAACACACTGGATAAACTTGTACTGTATGTTGATCATGTTGTTGATAGACAATACGCCGAGATTAGAAGTAGCTTTGAAACAAGCCTCCGAAAAGTGATGAAGCACCACAAGGATCAGCCCATGCTTGCATATATTCTCAGAAAGGTTTCAATATATGCGATTGAGCTTTTAAGTATGGAACTAAAACGTAAGGAAGACGGGTTGAGAGCCTACGATGCAAGCTGTGGTTGCCAACTTTTTACCAGCTGTGTTTTGCCATGTGCCTGTCGTTTGGAAAAGTTGGAAAATAAAGGTAATTAATATTTTTGACCATTCTCGTTATGATTTTGCCACCTAATTTGTTTTCATCCACAGGTCAGCAAATCCGGATCACACACATAGACGTGTTCTGGAAGAAGCTTGACTTCAAGCCTGCAAGGAACAACATAGAGGATATCGATGTAGACGCGGAATTTGAAAAATTGAAACAACAGATCGATCCATCACCCCCTCAAGTGAAAAGGAGCTTCTTTGAAAAGTTTCAGCAAATCCTCAATCCAGAGAACAATAACAAAAAACCTCCTGTTGTTCTGAAGAAAACTCGTGGTCGCCCAACATTGAAAACGCAGGAACAAAGAAAGGTTGAAGCCGCTAGAAAAAGTTCGTACATTCCGTCGGAAGAAACTTGGGTCGAGGCCTCAGACGATCTTCCCCGTCACAGCTCGTACATATCATCCGAAGATTCTAGAAGACAAAAGAATACCAAACCGCTCAACGTACACCCTGATTTCCCGATGATCAAGCTCGGTCCTAAGACGGATATAGCGATCCGCAACTACGCATCTCAGATTCCCAAAGTGATCCATCCATACATCGTGAGAATAAAGGACGTGAAACCAGATGGTCATTGTGGGTTTCGATCGGTGGCTGTTGGGTTAGGAGTGAAACAAAATTCATATTTGATGATTCGGAAACAACTTATAATGGAGTTACGTATGAACGAATCGCTTTGGAGGCAGGTTTTCGATCCGGAAAACATAGGACATTATGATGCGTTGGTTAGAGGGATCGATTTCAAGGGGGTGGGACGAGCAGGTATCGAAAATTACATGACGATGCCTGAGACGGGGTTTCTTATTGCCCAACGATACGGTGTGATTGTTCACACCTTCGACATTCGTGGGAGCGATACAATTTTCCCTCTGCTGGGCGGGCCAAACGAAGCTGAGCAACCTCACCTGGTGGTTGCGGTTGTGTTCGTCGACGATGGGCATTTCATACATGTAGAGCTTGGAGGTTGTTATCCAATGCCTCCCCCAAACCTACTCTGGACAGCGAACAGAACAGAGCGCGCAGCAGCCTGGCATACATTATACAGGGATCAGATCAACGCGTACGAAATGCTTACGTATCGTCCCCGTGACCTTAATGTAACCCCATATGTTCAAGATGTATGTTAAATGTGTTTAATAATAATCATGTTAATTCTTTTACAATCCAAAAGTACGTTTGTGTTTGTTCAATATATGCGTTACATCACGTTAAAAACCGAATGTCACCCCCACGACCCAATCAGATTCAAAATGACAATATACATCATAATACTACAATTAATGAAAAAATACGTCATGTACATGTACGGTAGGCGACTGATACACATAACACTACTCATAGGAGTACTTGTGCTTTCAAACCAAAATGATACGATATAATGGAATATGACATCACACGTAACCGATTTGATCCGGAACTTGCAGTATAGTCCATATATATTAAAAAATGATGTATAATGGAAAAAGCGTAAAATTTAGACTATTATCGACGCGTTTGTGAATTAAAAACAATTTTAAAAAAATAAAAAAAGGCCCTAAGCGCCGCGCTTTGACCTAAGCAGGGCGCTTTGGAACCTCAGCGGGGCGCTTTGCCCATAGCGGGGCGCTTTGGTCATTCGTTTAACCTGAAGCGGAGCAGCTTCTCCCCCATTTCATCACAAACACACACACAAAGGTGCGATTACACACACTTGGGCTACGATCTTCTTTTTCAAGATTTCAACCGCTAAAAGGTAAGATCGAACATCCTATATCGTTTTCGTTAAATAGTTATGTTTCATATTGTTTTGATTTGGGCGGGTTTTGATCCGGAACTGGGTTCTGTTTGTGAAAACGAAGAAATAAAGCGCCGCGCCGAGGCCAAAGCGGGGCGCTTTAGTTCATGTTTAATTTTTTTTTCTATTATTTGTTTAATATTATTTTTTTATTATTTAAATTGTTTAATAATAGTATTTATTTATTATTTTTTATTTAATATTATTTGTTTATTATCTTTTATTTAAATTGTTTAATAATATTATTTGTTTATTATTTTTTATTTAAATTGTTTAATAATATTATTTGTTTATTATTATTTGTTTATTATTTTTTATTTAAATTGTTTAATATTATTATTTGTTTATTATCTTTTATTTAATATTATTTGTTTATTATCTTTTATTTAAATTGTTTAATAATATTATTTGTTTATTATTTTTTATTTAAATTGTTTAATAATATTATTTGTTTATTATTTTTTATTTAAATTGTTTAATAATATTATTTGTTTATTATCTTTTATTTAATATTATTTGTTTATTATCTTTTTTAAATTGTTTAATAATATTATTTGTTTATTATCTTTTATTTAAATTGTTTAATAATATTATTTGTTTATTATTTTTTATTTAAATTGTTTAATAATATTATTTGTTTATTATCTTTTATTTAAATTGTTTAATAATATTATTTGTTTATTATCTTTTATTTAAATTGTTTAATAATATTATTTGTTTATTATTTTTTATTTAAATTGTTTAATAATATTATTTGTTTATTATCTTTTATTTAATATTATTTGTCTGTTGACTATATCCCAAAGCGCCCCGCTTTGGCCTAAGCGCGGCACTTTGGATGTGCAAAAAGACAAATGACGTGTGCGAATAAACTAGGCAAAAAAAAAAATGCTAAGTGGATAGCAAATAATGGATGGTACACCAGTGACTCACAAAATTATAACATGTTTGAAATAGGAGTAGATATTTACACCATCACCTGCACATTAGTACAGTACGTCCATGTTTTTAGTCGTCTATTAATTTTGATCATACAGAATTACAGACATATAGTACAGTACAGTACGTCCATGTTTTTAGTCGTCTTGTGAAGTATTGCAAGTAGTGGTCAGAAAATAATTGAAGGTAAAAGGGGTATAGCAGAAAGGACAAGATGGCACCGTGACTATCCAAAAGAGAAGACAAGTCGATCTGTATTTCACATTACAAGATTAATCATTTCAGTAGTATTATAATTATAATTTTTTTTTTAAGTAGTGAAAAGATGATTGATGCCAAATTTCATTCCAATCAACAGGGCAAATTACATAATGCTAAGAAGGCATAAACTAAGTGCACTTTACATCAATATCGCAGGTAAGCGAGCAACAAGTTGCGCCGCTACCCCTTTCTGAATAGCAAACCCTAGCCTATTAAGACAAACCCCTGCCCCCCTGTTGATGAGCAACTGCTATGGACAACCTTTTGGACCCTAGTCAACAAACGGATAGCTTCTGGAGCTAGGGAGCCAAAGGTGTCGAAGGCGAAGGGGACAAATGCATGTTGGTTATCAGCACATGCTTTAGCGTGTTTATCCACATTTTTTGATTCCGCTTTCCTTATAGCTTGTCCTGCTACAAACCCGTTTTCTCTTAAACCAGCTAAGGGGGAGACTCATGTGAGATCTACACAAGCATGTTTCCCTCCCGCCCAGCCAAAGACGAGCAGATCCGCTGGTCTCAATGTAGATCTCCCTTCCATGGGGTCTGTAAGGAAATTCACAGGGGCCTCCTTCTTGGCAGAAATCTCCGCTCTCCTCAAGATGTCCCCAAAACATCCCTCACCCAGTCATGCCGATATTTGAAACCAGGGAGCTCCTT
>JARYGA010023758.1:0-43602 GCA_030545235.1 Helianthus tuberosus | reverse complement strand
AGATTATGCGGTTCTGGCGTGCCTATATTTATTTATATCTTGATATAATTTATTCAAAACCGAGATCTGGTAATAATACACAAATAACTTAAACAAAAATATATATATTATCAAGGCTATCTCACATTTTAAATTTTAATTTTGTATTATTATAATTAATTATGAGCATGTTTTGTTTTTCTCTTATAAAATTTTAAATTTTAATTTTGTATTATTATAATTAGTTATGAGCATGTTTTGTTTTTCTCTTATAAAATTTTGAATATGTTGTTACAATGTGCCTATTTTTATCTAATATTTTTATGATATAAATTTATTTCAAAACTGAGATGTGATAATGATGCACAAATAATAGAAACTGTAAGTGCAGTTCCTGCCGGGTAACTGTCGTTTATCAGTTCTGGTCAACCAAAGCAGAAGTCCAAGTTAAAGTCAACGATAATGAAGATTATCAGAATTGCTGAAGGCATTCCGGACGACTTTCTAATGTTTCGGATTATCGTATTGTTTTGTATCCCGAACAATGTGTTTTGTCCGGGTTTAGTCCCTAGCCTATATATATGTGTGTATTGTGTAGATTAGGGTAACTCTTGAAGCTTTGTGCACCTCTCCCAACTTGTTCATTCTCCTGGTGTGAACTCTAGAGAGAGAGAGACTATGTGTTAGTGAGAGAAAGCTAGGGTTTAGATCTTTGTGATCTAAACCAGCTTGTAGAAGATGATGTATACTCGTTTGGTATGTAATCTGTGATGATTGTATTGAAATGAATGAGTTTGTCTTGCATCTTCTTCTTCATCTACCCTGTTCTTGTTGTTTCATGTCTTGAATCAAGTGCAATGTTTGATGTTCGTCATCGATCCGATGCTTTTACAGTGGTATCAGAGCATGGTTACCGATTCGGAATGGTCTAACCGCCTCCGAATCACCATTGCTCTTGATTTGATGTTTGTTTCCACCAAACATCTTTAAGACGTGAAGATTTTGGTCCAGATATGAAGATATTCGAGCTGTGTTGGAGAAAACTGCTGGGTTTTTGGAGATCTAGGGTTTTGATCCAAAAAAAAGGATTGTCTGAGTTTTAAAACTCTGTGTTTGTGTTTCCGGGGTTTTGGTGAACTAGTGTGAAGTCACACTAGGGAGATAGTCCGGAGACTTGTTTCTGAGCTTTGTCCGAGTTTTAGAACCTTCAAAGGTCAGAGTTTTAGAAACTTCAAATGGTCAGAGTTTTGGAAACTCCAAAAGGTCAGAGCTTTGAAACCTTAAAGTGTCCGAGTTTTTGTTCCATGTATTGCGGTTATCAGTTCCGAGTCTTCTTTAGATTCAATCCTTTCCGACTTTTAGAGAAACTCTTACATGTTCTGAGTTTCACATTTTCAACTCCTTTCCGACTTTTAGCTACTGTCCGATTTTTAGAACCTGTTTACTTGTCCGAGTTTTAACATAAAAAAGATTTTGTCCGAGTTTCTTTGAATCAGAGTTTCACATTTTCAACAAACTTGTCCGAGTTTTAACATAAATCGGACAACTCCTTTTCGACTTTTTAACATAAAAAGGATTTTGTCCGAGTTTCTTTGAATCAGACCCTCTGTTTACTTGGTCCAAGGACATTTGTTGTCCGAGTTTTAGTTTGAACTTGGTGTCCGAGTTTGTTGTCCGAGTTTTATGTTAAAAAAAATCCTTCTGAGGTTTTCCATAGTCTGAGTTTGAAACTATGCTATGCGATGTCTAAAGTTTTTAATTGTCTGATTTTTGCGTCCGAGTTTAAGCATTGTCCGAGGTTCCATAACCCTTTGTGGGTCCGAGTTTTAAGTCTCTTGTAGTTTGGTCCGAGTTTTTAAGTTTCTCCATAAACTTTCCGAGTTTAAATGAGGTCAGAGTTGTTCCGAGTTTTAAGTTTCTCCATAAAATGTTTGGTCCGAATTTTAGTTCAAATGTCTGAGTTTTACGAGTTTCCGAGTTTTAGTTCAACAATTGATTCCGAGTTTTTATTCAAAAACTTTCCGAGTTTTGTTAAACTCTTTCAGCTCCGAGTTTTATTCAA
The DNA here is from genome assembly GCA_030545235.1 of Helianthus tuberosus. Classification (NCBI taxonomy): domain Eukaryota; kingdom Viridiplantae; phylum Streptophyta; class Magnoliopsida; order Asterales; family Asteraceae; genus Helianthus; species Helianthus tuberosus. Next base: position 41,561 of record JARYGA010023758.1, on the reverse strand, counting down.
ACACTCGTCTGTTCCGAGTTTTATCGACTATAAGTTCGGAGTTTTACAGCTTTGGTCAAATAGTGTTCATCTGAGTTTTGTGCTCCGAGTATTACAGAACTGTGTTCATCTGAGTTTTAAACAGGTAAAGTATTTCCGAGTTTTAAACAGTAAAGACAGTGTTTTGTGCTTTGTTGTCTGTTCTCTATTCATGATTCTAAGTTTTTGCAGTCCCTATTAGAGTTTCCTTTATTTCTTTGCTTGTTTCGAATTCCTTTGTATTTTACATACTGTTCTGATGATCTGATCCAACGTTTCAAGAGCTTTCGGGTTTTACGAGTTCCGAATTTTCTAAAATTCCGGGTTACCTGGGGTACCGGATTTTTAGCTAAATTCAGAAGTTTGTGTTGTTCGGAAGTTTCGAGTTGTGCATGTTCCGAGTTTTTCTAGTTATTCCGGGTTACCTGGGGTACCGAATAACTAACTAAGAGTCAGAATTATGTGTAGTTTGGAAACTTGAAGTCGGTTTCGGATTATCGAAAAGTTTTATGGTACCTATGTTGTCCGGATCAAGTGAGGAGGTGAAGAGAATAAGACTTGCTTGGATTTTTGTATTGTTTACAAAGAAAAAGGGGGAGTAAAAAATTTTGAAATTCCTATTTTCTTTGTAAATCAAAAGCTCGTGGTGCAACATCGAAACAAGTTCATGTTTACTATCTTTGAGATTAACTTAGTGTTAATCTTACCGGTGGCGAAGTGTTTATAACATGAAGCAAGTTAGAGCTAGTGTATGATTGAGTTTTGTCAAGTTTGTTCGAGGTTCAATCAAGTGTTGATGTGATGAAGCAAATTGTTCGTTTGGCAACTAGTTGAACGTCATGCCTTTATCGTATGCCGGTTAGAGTAGAGAAGATTAGTCTTCTTGGTACCTCTTCCAAGTTGGTGACTGATCGGATTCTCGAAATAGTGGTTCTTACATTGAGGGGGAGATCAGAGACGAACGTCATCGGGAAATTAGTGGATTTGTGAAGATACGAGATTGGATCTTGAAGATTCGAGATGAAATGATTTCAGACACTCGGTTGAAGACTCTGATCAAGATGGTTGATGTACTTTTACAAAGTTCAGTTTGTTATTAACTTATCGAACTAACTTCATGTCTTTGCGGAATTTGAAGTTTTTGATGTTAGGCATTGGAAATCCGACGTTTCGTTCTTCTACCGGTTAAGTTTGAAGATTAATGTTTCGAGCGATATTCTTACATGTGGTTGTAGGTCGGTTCGCGTTAACTTGATTCGGGAGTAGTTTGAGGGGGAGGTTCTGTAGTGTTTGATGTCGGATTCTTCGGGTTTTTCAAAGCGGCCATTTAAGTGATCGTCAGCAAGTCTTTTATTACAAGGGTTGAAGATCGCTGTGCTCTACCAGAAAGATCAAGTCTCAGCCAAAGTTGAAAGCAGCCATGATATCCGGTGACTGAAGATATCAGTGTTAGACAGAACTGATGCAACAGTTAAGGGGGAGACTGTAAGTGCAGTTCCTGCCGGGTAACTGTCGCTTATCAGTTCTGGTCAACCAAAGCAGAAGTCCAAGTTAAAGTCAACGATAATGAAGATTATCGTATTGTTTTGTATCCCGGACAATGTGTTTTGTCCAGGTTTAGTCCCTAGCCTATATATATGTGTGTATTGTGTAGATTAGGGTAACTCTTGAAGCTTTGTGCACCTCTCCCAACTTGTTCATTCTCCTGGTGTGAACTCTAGAGAGAGAGAGACTATGTGTTAGTGAGAGAAAGCTAGGGTTTAGATCTTTGTGATCTAAACCAGCTTGTAGAAGATGATGTATACTCGTTTGGTATGTAATCTGTGATGATTGTATTGAAATGAATGAGTTTGTCTTGCATCTTCTTCTTCATCTACCATGTTCTTGTTGTTTCATGTCTTGAATCAAGTGCAATGTTTGATGTTCGTCATCGATCCGGTGCTTTTACAGAAACAAAGAAATACATGTTATCAAGGCTATCTCACATTTGATTTTTATTAATTGACTTTATTTATGCTTCTTTATTTTGATAATATAATGTAACGATTCATAAAAATCCAAATATACATGCTTATTTTTCTTAGGTATCAGTAAAAAGTTTTGTTTAAAATTGAACTGGTCAAATATAAGTTTGTTTCGATTATGATAGAATAATGTTGAAAATTGAGTTGTATTTAGGGTTTAAACGAACCGAATGAACACGAACAAGGTCTTGTTCATGTTCATTCGTTAAGGAAATAATGTGTTCAGGAACGGTTCATGAACACTTACCGAACGAGAATTTTTTGTCCGTGTTCGTTGATTAAGGAAATGAATGTGTTCACGAACGGTTCACAAACACAAATAAAACGGCAAAAGCGGCGGAGGCTAGAGGTGGCCTGGATGGTGAAGGGACAACACTGGAACTTGAAACTCTAATCGTAGAAAGATGTAGAAAGATAGTCGATTGTATTGGTCGGTGTGAATAATGAAAAGGAAAGCTGGCGATACATAAACAAGGTGGGAATATAATATCTTGTTTTATTTGATCCGGTAATAAGATAAATAAGAACTAGAGAATATGAAAAAAATAGATATAATAAAAAAGAAGTGCACAAATCTTGAACAATATAAACAAACGAACATGAACAAGCATAAATGAACAAGTGTTCACGAACACTTTACCGAACGTTCACGATCGCAATCGAATGAACGAGACCTTTGTGAAGATGAAAGCAGTAGATTACCTTAAAAGATTGAATAAACAACAATTCAACAGAAACTGAAAATATATGGTTAAAACTAGATTCAGATAAAAGTATAAACAATCACTTTTTTCATCAGAATGCGTCTGGCACATGATCCTGATTCTCCCCTCATTAACAGAAACATTAGAAAAGTGTAGGTCCCTCGGAGGTTGAGGTTTAACCTATTCCTTGTTATATCTAACACACTAACGAGTGCGGAATCCAAGCTAGCATGCAAACCGGAATGAACAAGCAAGAACAAGCACAAACACACAAGACTTCACCGATTAACACCACTTGTATTAAACGTATGAAAGGTTCCGGTTACAAGCACAATGTTTACAAATCAGTTTTGCAAACTCTCTCTAACTTTCGTGTCTGTGTGTGTTCCGAACAGAATGCTCTCAACAGAATGCTCTCTCTGTTTTCTCTCTTGTCTAACTTGTAAGTGTCCTAACTGAAATGAACACAACACATGGGTATATATACCCGAACACAGCAGGGTCTGGTCGAAGGATCAGATAGATGATCGAAGGATCATCTATCGACCAGAAACAGCTCGAATGATCAACATGTACCTCGAAGGATGGGATCTTTCGAAGTCCATCCATCGAAGGTTATCTTTCGAGCACATCGAAGGATCTGAACAATCCTTCGATGACACACATCCTTCGACACAGCCATCTTTCAAACCAATGTTCTAACTGTTTGACCAAGTCAAACCGGAGGATGGTTGACTTGGTCAAACTTACAGGACTACAAAGACACCGTTTGGTATCGTTACAAAATACAGACAAAGTACAGACACAAGTGCACCAACAAACTCCCCCTTGGCTGTAGCTTTGTCTGGCTGTAGCTTTGTCTTTATCTTTATAACTTTGTCTCGATCTTTATGTCTTCAACTTTGACGTCCTTTCATGTCTTCAATGTCGGAGGATCTTTAAAGTCTTCACGTCTTGAAAGCAGAAAGTGTATCAACAAACTCCCCGTTTCATGTAGGAAGTGTGTTGACAAACTCCCCCTTAACATAGCTCCCCCCTGAGTTATGCTCGTGAACGACTTGATCTTTATAGCTTGAGATCCTTGTGGTGTTGATGATGGCCAGCGGCAGCTCGATCATCTTTGTCTTTTGAGCGCCTTCACGTCGTGTCTTCATTCCGAAGCTCGTCATCGACCATGTTCTCCTTGCCTTAAGAATCTGCACATGCAAGAAATCTAAACGCGTAATGAGAACAACTGCTTGGAATATTGTAAGCAAACGACACACATGTGACCATTGTTCAATCAAACACCGTCCGACAGTTTGAAAGTTCAATAAAATTTATCAATTTTAGGTTTTTAACTTTCAAAACTTGCAAATTTCGACCGTTTATGAAGATTTAGTCGTTTCGGTTTTCGTTCAGGTTTCAGGTAACGAAGACTCGAGCTCCAACATCGTACGATCGAAAATAAAATAGAAATAAAATATTTTTGGCTTTTTGAATATTTCAAATTTAAAGACTAAAAGCAGTAAATAAATATATACAAAGATGCAGAAACTGAAAGCATTAAATAAATATTTACAGACAATCTTTTTGCGAGTTTCGAGGGTAAGAGAATCATATTAGTGTACGGTCATGTCAAAACGCTCTTGTTGTTCAATTAGTTAACATTAAGATAAGCATCCTATAACAATTATCGGTATTGTTGTCCACTTAAGCTCAACTTATCAGATGTAATCATGGCGAGGGGATACGTTAAGGTATGATTTATACTTACCGACCGGTGTTCATCCACATCACGACACATTCCCGTATCAAGGTATGCACGAGGGTTCATCTTACCGGTGAGTATACCGATTATCATCTGTTTGACCGTATATGATGTGAGATTCTCACTTATTTTGTTTGAAAACAAGCCCTATGTGATATAATCACTTATTGATGAGGAACTTGATTTTCGATGCATGAGGGCACAGGAGCAAGTCCGTGAACAGGTCAGTACTTTCGTACAGCAGAGAGACGAACTTGACTCCCGGAAAGAATTTGTGATATTTTATCACTTATTTTGATTGGACTTGTGATTGTTTATCACTTATTGAGGTCGTATGCAATATGTACACGTATGTATAGTATCATGGAAGATCTAGACTTGCGTCCCCGTTATTTTTCGGTAAAAGATACAACCATGATACCCAGATGATAAGCAGCATAAATACCGAATATCTCAGAACCTCGGCAATCTCTCAAACGAAATTTCGGTACCAAGACCATATGCCAATGAATGGTTCCCACCCAGTCTTCAGTCGGATTTAAGTTTATATCACCCTGCACACTTTAAAATGATTGTGAGCCTACCGATACATCTTATATAGAGCTGCTTATCGTTTTACATTTTAAGGTTTAAAGAGGTTTAGACAGACCACTGATGTACTATCATTTTCTCTTTTTCTCGCCAGGAAACTCATTTTTGCTTTTCTATTGTTTTTGTGTTTTTGAAATTTTTCAATGTTTTTGGATTTTTCAAATTTTGGATTTACTCCCCCTAAAATCAATAAAGTAAGACAAATTTAAAAACACAAAGGTATTTACAAAAAAATGATTTTCCGATGTTGGTTTACTCTTGCTTGACCTTAACGCCGTTTACCAGTAATAAGTAGTCAAATCTTGATTTGTCAAATGCTTTGGTAAAAAGGTCGGCACGTTGGTTATCGGTGTGGACATAAGCGACATCGATTAGCCTTTTCTCAAAGCAGTCACGTATGAAGTGATACTTAATTTCGATGTGCTTAGTCTTTGAATGCTGCACAGGATTTTTAGTGATCTGTAAGGCAGCAGAATTATCAACGTAAATAGGAGTAGTTAGGAATTCAAAACCGTAGTCGCGCATTTGTTGTTGGTTCCATAGGACTTGGGAGCAACAACTTGAGGCAGCAATGTATTCAGCTTCGCATGTTGATGTAGCGACACAGGTCTGTTTCTTGCACTGCCATGTGACTAGGCGATTTCCCAAAAACTGACATCCAGCCGTTGTGGACTTGCCGTCGATTTTGCATCCGCCAAAATCAGAATCACTGAATGCGATCAAGTCAAAGTTATTATCCCTAGGGTACCATAGACCGGTGTCAGGGTAACCCTTCAAATAACGAAAAATCCTTTTTACAGCTGCAAGATGTGAGGCCTTCGGGTTGACTTGATATCTGGCAAGCAGGCACGTTGGGTACATTATATCTGGTCTTGATGCTGTGAGGTACATAAGAGATCCGATCATCGCGCGGTAGTGTGAGGGGCTAACATCTTGACCCTTCAAGTCTGGAGTAATTCCGTGATTTTGCGGCAATGGGGTACCGATGGGCGTTGCATCAGACATCTGGAAACGGCTCAAGATGTCACCAACATATTTAGTCTGATGGATGAATATCCCAGACTCAGTTTGTTGTACTTGTAGGCCCAAAAAGAAAGTCATTTCCCCCATAGCACTCATCTCGAATTTATCCTGCATTACACGCTCGAAATCCCTACACAAAACATCATTAGTAGAACCAAAAATAATATCATCAACGTATACCTGTACCAGTAGAAGATCTCCATCTTGTTCTTTGATGAAAAGAGTACAGTCGATAAGGCCTCTGCGAAATCCATTCTCCAGCAAATAATTAGATAAGGTTGCGTACCAAGCTCGCGGTGCTTGATGTAGACCATATAGAGCTTTGTTGAGCAACCAAACCCGATCGGGATGGATAGGATCTTCAAAACCTGGAGGCTGTTCGACATACACCTCTTCTTCTACCACACCATGTAAGAATGCACTTTTCACGTCCATCTGGTATACCTTGAAACCTTTGAATGAAGCATAAGCCAGAAAAATCCGAATTGCTTCTAGACGTGCAACAGGTGCATACACTTCGTTGTAGTCGATCCCTTCAATCTGACGAAAACCTTGAACGACTAGCCTTGCTTTGTTTCGAATAACGACTCCACGGTCATCCTTTTTGCATTTAAACACCCAACGGATACCAATCTTCTTGTATCCAGCAGGTTTCTCTACGAGTTTCCAGACACCAAGCTTCTGGAATTGTTGCAGTTCTTCCTGCATTGCTTCAACCCAAGAGCTATCTTTCAAAGCATCTTTCCAAGTTCTTGGCTCTTCCTGTGAGACATAACACGCGAAAGACCAATCATTTTGTTGACCAGATTCTCGGATAGTTGCATACAAGCCTGCATTGTTGTTATTTCGCAACATGTTTCTTGTTTGAACGCCACTTTGTACATTTCCGATGATGTTTTGTTGAGGATGGGTATTGTGAATCCTTGTTTCTGGATTATCTTGAACTGGAATATTTGTACCCAGATTGTTGAGATTGAGATCAACAATCAATTCAAGGCCCGGAATTGACGAAGAGGATGATGCAGTAGCTTCAGCTGTTCTAGGGACATCCACTGGAGGTGTACCCTCTGAAGTACCATGTACTGCTGTTGCTGGAGCTTCTTGATCTGCATCTAGAAATTCATCATCCTCTGAAGATTCGTTCAATTCGGAAGCATCGTGAAAATCCTCATTGTCGAGAGCATTATTGTTCACCGAAGATGGTTCTTGATTGACAATAATGGGACGAACCAACGGTGAATCTGTTGCATTATCACTCTCGAAAAACATCCTTGCCGCAGCATTTTCTTCAACGGCTTCAACATTGATCGAATTGAAAAAGTCATCGTACTCAAACATCCAAGGCTGACCAGGACATTTAACTGGTAAAGTGTGCCTTTGTACTCTGACTTCAGACCATTCCTCGACCCTTTTAGTCTCTAGATTCCAGACTCTTAAGTTCGGGGTGGAATACCCAAGAAAGTATCCCTCAATTGCTCTTGCCCCAAACTTTCCATTAGGATCGATTATTGTGCATGGAGCTCCAAACGGTTCAAGATATGACAAATCTGGTTTCCGTTTGTTAATAAGCTCAAAGCAGGTCTTGTTGTGCCTTTTGACTGTAAGGACTCGGTTCAACGTATAACATGCAGAGGACACAGCTTCAGTCCAAAGTGGAATCGGCAAGTGTGACTCTACTAACATTGTCCTAGCAGTCTCGATCAATGTGCGGTTCTTACGTTCAGCGACGCCATTCTGCTGAGGAGTGTAAGCTGCACTAAATTCGTGAAGAATACCTTTTGAAGTGCAAAACTCCGCCATGGCATGATTTTTGAATTCAATACCATTGTCGCTACGTATCCGCCTAACCTTCAAGTTATATAGATTCTCAATCTGAAAGATCAAGTTTTTGATAATACCGAAGGTTTCACTCTTATGTGCCATGAACGCCACCCAAGAAAATCTTGAATAATCATCAGTTATCACGAGGCAATATTGATGATTCCTGATGCTTTTGTGCTTGACAGGACCGAACAAATCCATGTGCAAACGTTCAAGAGGAACTGCCACCGTGTTGACTTTCTTTGTAGGGTGTCGCTTCTTCGTTTGTTTTCCTTTCTGGCACGAGACACAGACGTCTTGAAGATGGAAGTTTTTAAGAGGAACACCATTCACTAATTCATTTGACACCAAATGATTCATTTTGCGTAAGTGAATGTGACCCATTTGTCTGTGCCAAGAGATTGAGTCTTTTTCTGTGGCTTTGGAAACGAAACAAGTTGCTTGTGCAGACGTAGTGATAGCTTGGCTCATATCAAGGACATACAGATCATTTATCCTTGGAGCTGACAAGAGAATCCATTCTTTTGGAATTTTGAAGCCGGGTTTCAGCACATAACATCCATTTGCATCAAAGTGTACTGAGAACTGCTTATCACAAATTTGAGAAACACTAAGAAGATTGTGATCAAGTTGTTGTACGAAGTTGATCTTGTCAAAACTAACAACCCCGTTGGAAATCATTCCTTCACCCGTAATATATCCGCCCTTATCTCCAGCAAAAGCAACATAACCTCCTCTAATAGATTTGACGTCGTAGAGAAGCTTCATGTCGCCTGTCATGTGCCTGGATGCCCCACTATCAACAATCCAATGACTACTGATAGTTCCTCCTGGAACACCCTGCACATGAACTCACACAATTAGTTGGAGATGGGGACCCAAGCCATTGTGGTCTTGGGTCTTCCATTTTCATCAATCACAATAACCTCTATTCTTTGATGATTCGAGAATTGAGATGGTCCCCCTGAATTTTTAACCGTTTTTGGTTTCCAGGTCTGTTTTGTTATACCATTGTTATTCTTTAAAACCTTAACTTCATGGTTGTCTGAAGTTTTTAAATTGTTTGGTTTGACAGAAACAGATGGTTTGTTAACCACATCGGTTTTAATTGCCTTTTCAATTTTCTTGACCTGTTGGCGTTTCTGTTTCTTTTCCCTTTCTTTTACAAGGCGGGGATCTTGTTTTACAGAAACATATCGTTTGCGGTCAGTTTTGTCACGGGGATCATCTTCTTTGGCTTTTAATTTATGAAGATACGGGCAATTTCGAATGATATGCCCAATAGTACCACATTCAAAGCATGATCTTCGTTCAACAAACCCCGAAGTATCATGTGATCGTCTTGCCGATGATGAACTTTGTGATCCCGAGGTACTAGGTTTTGAACTGTTTAGTTCATTCCTTTTCATCACTGTAGCTTTCTTGACAAAATCTAAGTTAGATTGATTTTGAAATGTTTCAATTTTGTCCGTTCCCTTAGATTTCACAAAGTTCACATTCTTGTTCTTCTTCTTATTCGGCTTCCTTTGACTTTGAGTCGGTGTTTTACCTCTTGGTTTGGCATGATTTTGCTGTTTTTGTACTGTTGGTAATTTTTGATTGCCAAACTGTTTTCGAACTTCGGCCTTTGGGATAGGAGGGCATTGTGTTACAGTAACACGTGATCCTGTCTTTCCCAAAAACTTACTTGTTGAATTTTCAAAGACTTTACTGATTAAAGATTGATTAACATTCTTAATAGGAAAATCTTTGTCTGAGTAAACTTTATCATCACCAACAAGAGTGTACAGCAAATCCACACTCTCCGACTCTTGTGCAAATGTGGACTCGGTTGAAACAGTCTTAGCAGGTTTTGCGGGAGGATCACATAGAATATGATTCTCAAGAGGTATGTCCTCTTCTTTGACTACCGCATCAGACTTTTCCGAATCAGTATCATCAGATTCATCATCAGAAGAATCAGTATCCTTAATCACAACTGGAGGAGCCTGATTCGGTTCGGCAGAAGACACACATGTATCTGCTGACACATCTGAATCTGATGATACCTCTTTCTTGTATCCTAGTCCTGCTGCAAATTCATTAACATCTAGAGGAACAGATGGTTCAAAGTGAGTTCTGTACTCCTCATCAGGCATGGCATCATAATTTTGTCTAACAGGTGGTGGACATTGCTTATAACCTATGCATGTGACATCCTTTTTCTCTTTCTGCACATCAATGATGTGATCCAACACATAGCTAGAGCTTAAATAGCTATCTAACTTGAGTCGGATCGCCTCACTTTCGGTTTTAACACAAGCCATTTCCTTTTGCATTACCTCAAGGCGAGTTATATACAAATTAATGTCAGTTTGTTTTCTGGAAACCATTTTTGTTAACTCGATTTTATCTTTCTTTAATTTTTCAATCATCGATTTAAAATCCTTTTCATGGTTTTCATAAAACATGTTGGCTTCAGTGCACTTTGAAAGATCAACAGTTAATTTCTGATTATGAATGAATGTCACATCATATTTCTCTTGCAAAGCCTCGTGTTTGCCTTGCAATTCACACCACTTATCATTCAATGAAACATGTTTGTCTTGCAAGTCAAACAAACTAGCTTGTACAGCATCATGTTTGCCTTGCAACTCAGACATGTTTGCCTCTAAATCAGCACATTTAATATGCAAACTATCACAGTTATCACAGCTAACAGAAGTGGGTTCATCGACACATACCTGACTTGATGAACTGTCGACATTAGCCATAAAGGCTGAATGGAGAGAAGACGAAGAATAAGCAGCTTGATCCACCAAAATAGATCTTCTTTGAATTCCTGCTGCAGCGTCTTCCAAAAGCTCATCAATATTTGCATCGACTGACGCACTTGATGTGTCATCTTCCTGATCATTGCCTGAAGTGGAGGATTCTTCATCTGAACTTCTACTATAACCAGAAGAGTCTTCATCCTCAGAAGAGTCACCACCATTGGCGGAAGATTCTCCACCACTGGCGTGATTTAAATCCTTCACGATTTCAGCAAAACAAGCTGTGCCATCTGGAGCGTCATTTCCCAACTGGATTGACCAATCACAACCTTCATCTACTTGAACCACAAGTGCCTGGTTGGCATTAGATGGTCCTGCTTGAGTCTGGTTGTTGACAGGCACCAATGTGCGAACATTGTTCCTGTTCTGGTTCTGCTGGTTGCCTTGACCTCTGAAAGGATTCTGATTTCCATGTTGAGATGGCCTCGTACATTCACGCTTGAAATGACCACATTCCCCGCAATTGAAGCACCTAACAGCCTGCTTATCGAACCCATACTTGGTGTCTTTCTTACTTTCCAAGCTGGTTCTGCCCGTTCTTTCCATGAAATCCTTTGCTCGCCTAACAGCACTGGCAAAGGCCCACTTGATGTCCATCATCTCCATCTCCTCTTTATCGATCTGCTGGTAGTCTTCTTGTGTCAGATTAATGTTACCAATCTGACCTTCAACTAATCCACAGTATGCGCTCACCAAAGTGTTTAGCAGCTCCATGTGCTCCTTGGCTACTTCCACACTGACTTTAGAAAAACTTGAAGTGTCGAGCCGTACTGTATTTGGCTTTGATTGATGACCAGCAGATGATGTGCTTCCATAACACGCTTGCTGTTGAGGAGGAGGAGGAAGTGGATTTCCGAATATATCAGTTGCTCTGATAGGTTGTTGGCTTTGCTGTTGTGGCACTGGTTGAGGAACTGGATTAAGCGGATTTCCATATATGTCTGTTGTTGGAGGAGGAATGCCATACAAGCTAGTGCTGGACACAAATGCTGTTTGAATTGGAGCGTGTGAAGAAGGTTTTGTAGAAGTGCTAGAAGCTCCATAATACATTTCAGGATTTTGTGGCACTGGAACTCTTTTAGCCTTGAGAGTTTCTTCCTGATTCTTGTTTTCCAGGAGTTGAGCAAAGTCACCGAAGTTTGTTGTATCTAAAGTGCCATTGTACTTCAGGATTTCTAAGAAATTATTCCATTGAGGTGGCAGTGCATCTGCAAACTTCTTCACTATCTCTGCTGAAGTTGTTACAACCCCCATATTTCCCAATTCAGTCAGCAAATGAGTATATCGACTTGTCAAATCTCCTAAAGATTCATTCTGCATACAAGTAAAACCATCAAACTCTTTCTTTAGCAGGTCTTTTCTTAATTGACGTGTCGCTTCATTTCCTACGCCCCTTGTTTTCAATGCGTCCCACAACCTCTTCGTTGTCTTGTGACTGACAAATTGATGATAAATATCTTTGCTTAACGCCTGAGTAAGAATGGCATACGCTTTCTTCTCTAAGTCATACACCTTCTTCTGATCTTCCGTAAGATCAGCAAATGTAGCAGCAGATGAAGCGGCAACTTCTATTGTTTGATCAAAATCTGTGATGAAACGCAACCACAATTCTGTATTTTGACCAAGGACGTATGTATGAAATCTACCAAACCATCCCGGATATTCACTTAAGTGCATCAACTTTGGAGGCCTATTCAAACTTCCCGTTTCACTTTCGCTTAGCAAAATGCTTTGAACACTTGGAGCTTGATTTGATACGAATGCCCATTGACCGGTAGATGTAGCATTAGCTTGTGATGATGCCGGTGCGGGAGACGGAGTTCCATAGTACATTTCTCTAAATAAATCCTCACTGCTTCTATACTCGTTTTCTGTATTTGACGGAGTACCCCAGGCTGGATTCATTTTTGATCAAGAAAAATAATACCTGAAAATCACAACTTGTTAAACATAAACAGACAAGGATCGAAAGATCAACACTTGTTCGAAGGATCAACAGTGTTCGAAAGATCACTGTTGAGTTTCGAACAATGACTTCGAAAGATTCTCCAACCGAAGGATCCTTATCTTTCGAAAAAGAGCAGTAAACCGAAAGATGTATGTTTCGAAAATATTCCTTGGAACGAAAGATAAGTCTCAGACTTCGAAGGATGCTCGAAGGATGACTATCTATCGAACCTCCTTTGATCGAAAGATGATCTTTCGACTTCGAAGGATATCTTTCGAACAGCTCTGACACAGTTGACAAAGAGTGACAGGTTGGTGAAAAGTTTGATGGGTTGGTAGAAACTTTCGGCAGACGGCAGAAGGAATGGTCAGACCATATCTTCTGCATGCAGACTTGAACAATAAAATATATTAAAATTCGAAAGTTCAACCCAGAATCCGGTCACCGGAGAAGCCGGAAATTTGGCCGGAAATGACCAAAACACTTAAAAGCAAGTTTTTAAGTTACCCAACCCGTTCTTTAACACACCCGACAAGTTTTGAACACGTTTTAACGATAAAAACAGCGAGAAAAACAGTAAAAACGGGTTGCAAAACCAAGAAGTTTTTGTCCAAAAACACTCCAAAGCTTGTAAAACACCCGGTTTTTTAACAAGGAAAAGAGCCACGGCTCTGATACCACTTGTAGGTCCCTCGGAGGTTGAGGTTTAACCTATTCCTTGTTATATCTAACACACTAGCGAGTGCGGAATCCAAGCTAGCATGCAAACCGGAATGAACAAGCAAGAACAAGCACAAACACACAAGACTTCACCGATTAACACCACTTGTATTAAACGTATGAAAGGTTCCGGTTACAAGCACAATGTTTACAAATCAGTTTTGCAAACTCTCTCTAACTTTCGTGTGTGTTCCGAACAGAATGCTCTCAACAGAATGCTCTCTCTGTTTTCTCTCTTGTCTAACTTGTAAGTGTCCTAACTGAAATGAACACAACACATGGGTATATATACCCGAACACAGCAGGGTCTGGTCGAAGGATCAGATAGATGATCGAAGGATCATCTATCGACCAGAAACAGCTCGAATGATCAACATGTACCTCGAAGGATGGGATCTTTCGAAGTCCATCCATCGAAGGTTATCTTTCGAGCACATCGAAGGATCTGAACAATCCTTCGATGACACACATCCTTCGACACAGCCATCTTTCAAACCAATGTTCTAACTGTTTGACCAAGTCAAACCGGAGGATGGTTGACTTGGTCAAACTTACAGGACTACAAAGACACCGTTTGGTATCGTTACAAAATACAGACAAAGTACAGACACAAGTGCACCAACAAAAAGGATAAAAATTCAATTCCTACAATCACTAATTTGGAAATCTGCTTCTTGTAAGGATTTTCAAACAACTACATTTAAAATCACATTCATAATATTCAATAATATAGGCACTTGAAAATGAGCAAGGCTTCACATAGAATTAATATAAAAGTATTAAACAGTTACTGAATGCATCAAAGACAAGGCACCTAAATGAACAAGCAAACCTCATAACCCTACAATCTTGATCAGCTTCAACACTTGTCTAATATTATTGTAGAGTAAAAGACTAAATACCAGTTACAAGTGGAAGACATAGAAAGAAGACATCTGAAACTATTTTCATGCTGCAACATTTGTCATCTTGACTGCTTCTTCAATAGCGTCAACGCACAGGAGAATGGTCCCCTTATTATCTGCATAAGAATAACAAGAAGAGAGGTGAATGAATGATAAGAAATAAAAAGGCAAGGAAATTCTATAATCTATACTATCTGTTAAAAGAAAAGAATAGAACTCACCTTGTCGCGCTTCGGCCTCCCATTATAATGGCGATATCCAGGGTCCGGTGGAGTATCAATAGAACTCCCATTATAACCGCGATATCCAGGGTCTGGCGGAGCATCAATAGAACCCACCCTAGAATTCCTCATGATATTAATAGCACTAGCTGGCCTCCCATTTACATGTGGAGATACAAGGCTCTGCACAAATATCGGTGCAGCAGTATTCTTCCAACCGCATTCACAACCCCAATGATGTTCGAAAGTACTTGAAAACGATGATACATCTCCCTTCAAGTAGTGTACAATATCATGCTTCATATTATGATTATGCGGCAGCCGTTCCCACGACCCTTTTACATTGTAGCTTTTCATCATCCATAAATCGTCAAGAAAACAACAGTTTGATTGACGAAATATGCACAAACATTCTTTGACAATTCCCAGGTGACTATTAGAACTACATCCATATCTTACATCATCAGGTTGGGGGATTTCTTTAAATTCTTCTTTGGATAAATCAAAAGAAATAATTAGTTTCTTACTATTTTCATCTTCTACAATCCAGTGAAGTGCACCATTGCTTAGAATACCAGTCTTAGTAATAAATTTGTACTTCACTTCTTCAATAACTCTCCAAACATTTGATTTTAAACTCATCACCCGAACACATGTTTGATTCTTGCCTTTTACGATGACCTTGTAATCATCTGTGGATGAATCAAAACCAAAACCAAAACCAAAACCAAAACCAAAACCAAAACCAAAACATAACCAAAAACCCGTATAAGGGGGTCGCCTCAGCTCTGTTACCTCTCCTGTCATGGGATTGGCTACAGAAAATTCAAAACCAAAAAAAGTGGCAATGCAAACCAGGCCATTGGAAGAACCAACAAGCTCCTGATCATTATGGTGATCAGCTACGTAAGTAACTCTTCTATGTCCAATCTGGTTGTCGTTGCGATCTTTGTTGTAACTATGCTTAAGGTGACGATTAACGAAACGAGGACTTGTGATTAAAGAATGCCATGACTTACACACTCTCTTGAAACGTAGCAGAGCCTCCACATCTGATCTTACGAGTATCTGGTCAACCAAATCTTCATGAAAATCCTTTGCCATTGAAACTTGAAACCCTAAAAGTAATCGGCAAACAGAGTAGCCAGGGGTAAGATAAATACGGAGTAAATTCAAAGGCTAAAATAAAATATTTATTATGGAAAATGATCACGTTTAAAGAAAATATTTATTCTATTTTATGGAAATATATTCCTATAAATATTTTCTTTAGAAAATTTAGATCCAAATGTATTTTTTTCTAAATTTGTTTTATGGAAGGTGAAAATTCCATATACATTTAAAAAAAAATCCGTAGACCTTTACATATATTTATGCTAACAAGGTGTCTGCGGGATATAGTGGGGATGTAAATTTGCATTGCAATACTGGTTTTAGGTAGTTTTCTTTCGTATAATATTTATTTATTGTAATATTATTGTGGTGGATATACATCATAAGCAAAGTTCAGGAAATGCATTTCATTCTGGTGTGTATGGTTTGGTGGGTTCGGCTATTATCCTCAACCGAAGTTGAAACCAAAGTCATCGAATAGTCTATTTTATTAACCATGGTTTTTTCGGTTAATCAGTTTGGTTTATTTAGTTAGATTGACGGTTTTTGCGGTTCTTTAGTTTCGGTTAATAGCCAAGACAACACTTGGGCTAAAACTTTTGCCTAAAAATACATGAAATGGATGTATTAATACATGAAGTGAATAATTAATACATGATATGGTGGTATAAAATCGGAATACATGAACTTGAGGTACAAAAGCTAGTAATATATGACAATATAAAATGTTCGGTTCGGTAATTTTGGTTAAACGAGGTAACTCATTTTTTTTTGTTAATTCTTTGGTAAATAGGTTTTCAATTAATTCAGTTTTTGTTTGATTTCGGTTCGGTTTTGTCTGTTTTTTGTTAACAATTCAGTTGTTACTCACTCTTAAACACTATTAGAACAAATAATCACCTCAATCAAATAATCGCTCAAAACCGATTAGAACACGTACCCGCATAGGCTTGCAACTCAATCATTCTCCACCACCGATCACGAATACTAAGCACAAGTCATAAGATCTTTATAAGGGTTGTAACGGGGCTAGGCTAAGGGTAGGAAATAGGATATATAGAGTGGCTAAGGTGATGAAAATTCGATTTTTATTACAAAACAATTACTCTAAGCACGACTAACTACCAACATCAAACTAGAGGGCAACAATTTTCGCCTTTTATTCCACAAACTAAAAACACATATTTTTATTATTTTCTCAATGATTTTCTATTCTTTTTCGCAACATTTTCCGATTATATCTTTTTTTTTTTTATGTAAACAAACAATTCACAACTATACAAACTTAACTCCTATAATCGAATTTCCATCACACGGGTTTAAAAGAAAAAAGTTTAAGGTTATGGGCTAAAGGGTGGTCAAACGAAAGGATTAGGCTCAACATTGGCTACTAGGGGATAACTTTCGGGTAAGGATATAGAAATGGTGTAAAAGGAAAAGGTTTACCTAATGCCTTAATCATTCTCGTGCTTGTATTCGGTCTATGGTCTGGAACGTATCCAAAGTTGCAAGTTCTACAATACGCGACTAATGGTCCACTCAAACAAAGAAACATGTAAATGTAAATCCATGATATAAAAATGGCTCAAAACCTCACGTATAAGGGTATGATATGTGATATGCATCAAATGCTAGTTCCTTAGGCGAATTATTCCCAAATAACCACCCGTTATGTTTATTAATTTGAACTTGACCATGACAAAAGACCAAATGGGTTGTGCAATCCCTGGTTGACTTAGTTACTTGTGCTTTTAAGATCGCTTTTGAAACAAGAAATTTTGAATTTTTTTTTAAATTTCCCCCCATCCCCACACTTGAGGTAAACATTGTCCTCAATGTGTAGTATTTAAATGAACGGGTCAAAATCGAAAACTTTTACTACTCCCCCATCCCCACACTTGAGGTAAACATTGTCCTCAATGTGTAAGAACTAAAGTTTTTAAAATGCACAAGGGATGTGACACGGCTAACCTTCCCACAATTTCACCCCGGAAAAATAAAATACAAAATACAATCCAGTTATTACTAAACTAAGAATCAAGATAAAAAGGAAACGCATGCACCTGATTTTTGTCGCTTGATGCCCATATCTTCTTCTTCTCTTCATAAAAACGGTTGTCTCTCGAAAATCATGTACCTACAAATTCTAACCCTTGTGTAGAAGCATGCTTCTCACAACCATTGAAATTTGTTAGGTGGTTAGTTCTACCATTTTTATAAAAGTGTTACCAAGTCATGCGTTAAATTACCTTGATTTTTGTGGAAAAAATAAGTTACAACAATAACAAGCCTAACTCACTTTCGTAGGAATCACGGTTGCATTTAGCTTATGCAACAAGCCCTTTTAAACCCCCCGATAGCTCGGGAGGACGAGAGGTCTCGTGAGGGTTATATAGGGAATACACCCACAACGTTCATTTAACTAGGCAAAAATAAATAATAACGAAAAAGAAATAAAGAAACTAAAGTATACAACAACACAAAACATACCTTGCCTTCACCGCTGATATCTCTCGTCGGGATCAACTGGCGGGTTTGGCTGGTATGAATAACCAGTGAGGGCTTCAAACATCTCGCTGTAGTTATCAAGTGGGCTCGGTTCTCCTTGAGGTGGTGGCTGATAGTGTATCGGAATGAAGCTGGAGCCTACGGCTTCGGGCCAGTGAGGAGATGGGTCGGATGGGCAGCGTGGAACGGGGAGGTTGGAGTAGTCGGTCCACCCCGAGTGCTCGACATAAGGAAGGCTGGCCTCATAGTCTCTTCGATGTCTCTCTTGATCGTGGAGAATTTTGGCATTATTAATAGCCGTTTCCTGTGAGACATACATGGCACTCCATCGGTTATCTTCCAATGTGTTCCGCTCGTGCCGCGCTTTTTCCTCCCTTTCTTCCCATGCCCGTCTTTGGGCCATGTCCTCTTCCTGCAATTGTATCAGGCGTTCCATGTGTGATCTTTGAAGCGCTTGTTGCAACTGTTGCTCTTCCATATATTTCTCCATCCTCTCGCGATAGGCCGCTTGGGAGGCCCACTGTTCTTGCGAGAAGGTCCCGTGCATTCCTTCCCAATTCTCTTTCCTCCTGTTATATTCTCGGCCCTCGCCTATACATGCCGAGATGTTATCATAACACGCTTGTTGCCCACGGTTAAAATTTCTGAATGACGGCCCTTGTCTTTGTTTCACAAAACCTGCCACATCTGCATTAATCTCTTTGTGTAGCCTCATGTACCTCCGTTGTGGTCCTCGTGGACCAGAAGGCTCATCCTCGTCTTCTTCATCAATCATCTCTTCATCTCCCCCAGCTCCTTGTTGTGCATCTGAATCAACAAAGTCATATCAGTGACCCAATTTGTCGGTCACCACATACTTGTTTCCCGACATATTCACATCCATTTTCCAATTTTTCCTCATTGTTGCTATGTTAAATTCTTCCATAGGTTTGGATACCCAAAGTGATTCCGGAGGCAAACAATTCTGTTGGACAATCGTAGCACTGATGAGGTGTGCATATGGAATAAAACGCCTTTGAGATGCCTCCCGGGTGATCCATGTATTCATCATGACTATATGTCTCCATGACAAAGTAGGGGTCCCGTACAACAAAGAATGGACAACCCTGCAATCGCTTTCTCTCACTCCTCCTCGATCACCGAATCTCACCATCACGTTTTCTAGGGAAATTCCTTGAAGAATTTTCCCCTCGATCGTCATTTGAGTTCTTTTAGCATCTCCCCCATCACTGTATGGTAAAATAACCGCTGTCATCTGCTCCGGATCACCATCGTTCATATGATTATCCAAAAATTGTTGCATGGTTGGATAGTCATATGCTTGCACCCCCATAGAATCAAAGCGCGCGATGCAATTAATCGTTTCGAAGGACATCGTCATTGCCCCTCGGCTTGTCTTACCAACCAATTTCCACTGAGCTGGAGGACCATCCTTATTCATGAACCTCAACGTTGACAACCATTCGTACACCTCCGCCAAATACACCCGCGAAGTGTTGTCTTCACACCAATCGAGCACTCTCTCCCATCCTTGACGCTCGAACATTTGCACAATCCCGATTTGCCTAAACTCTTCCACATTCACAACCCTTTCACATATAATCCTTTCTGGTACCGAAGTGTTCACACCATTGACCATCTTCCACTTCCAAAGTTTGGCCTCCATCTTCCTATCTTGATACGCTGATAAAGGTTTGTTCTTCTCATCATCCCATACTTGAGCGCTTTTACTATCCCTGAATTTCTCCCACGCCCAATCCTGCCTATAGAGTCTTGCATCTGTTGGTGCACCTAGTGTCTGTTAACTTCGTCTTAATCGAGTCTTTTGTCTAGATAGGATGAACAAGTGCACAACAAGGTTAGAATTTAGAGTTTTATGTGTTTAAGATAGTGATTCCGCTTGAAGGTGACTCAGACCAGTTCAAGCGAAATCATTATATGTAATTTCGCTTGAATAGGGATGTGACATCTTCAAGCGAAATCTCCAAGTCTACATATTGGGTTGTGCTTTGGTCATTTGAAACGGAATATGGGCTTGTTCTCTGAGCCAAGGTGATGTTCGTGTGTCATTTGAACGTGTAAAAAGCTCAGGATTGATCAATAAAGAGATAATTAGAAAGGAACAAGCTGTGTTGACATCTTTTACACTGATTCCGCCTTTGTACTTGATGATGAACTGCTTATACTGACTGTTTAGGGTCATAGAACTATCCTACAAGTGGTATCAGAGCTCAGGACAAGGAGTTTATACCAATTCAGCTTGAAATCACCGGATTCTCACACTTCTACTCATTCTTTTCTGATTTGGATATAATTCTACGGTTGAAATGGCCTGATTTTGACATATATCAAGCGAAACATAGTGTTAACTAATCCCTGAAAGATTTGGACCTTAATTCGAACAAAATCTGATAAAATTTGATAATTTCGCTTGAAAACTGTTCGAACATTGCTGATGTCATCGTGATTTCGCTTGAATTTACACATGATTTCGCTTGAAACGGTTGTCTGATTTCGCTTGTATACAGGTTCCGCTTGAAAATTCAAGCCAAATAAGAGATTTCGCTTCAAAGTCTGATTTCGTTTGAACTTGAATTGCTATTCCGTTTGAAAAGCTATCTTGCTTAAAAGCTGATTTCGCTTGAAGCTATTCCGCTTCAAACTGATTCCGCTTGGGTTTGCTATTTTTCAAAATTTCAAAATTTTATAAGTGTTTGTTGACTGTTTCAGGTACGTGAAAGATGGACGAATTCATGAATCCTTTCAGTGATATGTATGACTTTGCTGGAAACTCTGGAGATGATACTTCTAGCAACACCAATGAGAACACGACGAATGCAAAGAAAACTTTGTCGGATGCTTTAGGTGTGAAAAGTGCATTCGGAACATATAACAAACCCCCAAAGTTGATGGCGATCGAAGAGTACAGTCGGTGGGCCAAGAAATTTGAAGAATGGTTAAAGGCATTTGCGTATCCCAGCTGAAAAAGTCTAAAGAATGGATACAGTGATGGAGGGAAAAATGGTGAAAATTTGACATCAACTGAAGAAATAGAAGTTTTTGTTGCCGAGCAAAAGTGCATCGTGTTGTTGTTTCAGTTTGTCCGAGAAGATATAATATCTTTGATCGAGTATAACAATGCTATAGATCTGTGGAAAAAAGTTAGAAGTGAAATGCTTGGGTAGTGCAGAAATAGTGAAAAACAAAAAGAAACTGCTAAGAAAAGAGTTTGATTTATTTGGTTGTTTAAAAAATGAATCAGTTTGTAAAATGATTGAGAGGTTTGGGCACTTGAAGTTGGAGCTGGCGAGACATGGAATTATCTATTCTCAAGAAGAGTTAGTCGACAAATTGTTTGACTCGTTGCCAGATGAGATGGATTGGCAATTCTATGCCTTGATATTGAAGAATATGATCAAGTCTGAGGATCTTACAGTTGATTTGTTGATTGAAAGATTAGAGAGTCACGAGCTGGAGATAAAGAAAACACATAAAGTCAATCACTCGTCATATCAGCAGAATTTGGAGCTGTATTATCCAAAAAGCATGATTCCCAAGAATGCGTCTCCTAAGACAGCTTTTTCTGCTGAAAATTCCAACACATCCAGCAAAGAGAGTGCAAGCAGTGGATTTCACAGTGGCTCTTCGTCAACTTTAAACCAATCAGCTGCAAAGAACTTATTTCAATGCAACATAGCTGTGGATTTAAAGAACGCTCAAAACTTCAGCGAGGAGTCTGCAAAGCAACAGATGGTTTTCTTAGCTTCTGTACTAGAGTCGTATGAGAGCCTTGTGGCAGGCAAGATAGGAAACACCAACCTAACAAAGGAAGACTATGATCAAATAGATCCTGAGGAAATGGAATTGATCGACATAAGGTGGTTTATGGCCAGTGCAGTGAGAAGGGCACAGCGTTTTATGGAGATTACAGGAAGAAAGTCTATTGGTGGACCATCTACCAAGTTAGGCTTTGACAAGTCAAAAGTGACCTGTTTCAAGTGTAAACAGAAAGGTCATTTTAAAAGAGAGTGCCAGAATGCTTATGCTGATGATTCGGAAAATCCGTTCAAAGAAGATTACTACAAGAGAGCGATTTATCATCAGAATAAATCAGAACCGCCCAGAATGAAACAACTTGAGGATAATAAAGAAAAATCCATAGCTCTTGCTGTGATTCATGACGATGAAGGTTTTGACTGGAGCGAGTTGTTACCAGAGGAGGATGCGGTTGGATATGATTTTATGGCAAAGATTGTTGAACCTATTCCTTTTAAGGATAACAGAAATGAAAAAGAAAAGTATGTCAACAGAAAGATGATAGCTCAAAACAGAATGATCAGAATATCTGATATATATACTGAAGCAAAAAGGGCGAAGAGATGGGATCCAGACAGAGAATGTTATCTTGACCCCATGGGAAACATTGCTATTGACTATATGACCCTCGATCTTGAAACCATAATTCAACAAATTGCTGAAGAAGAAGAGGGTTGGCAAAGAAAATGGTGGGGAAGTGGAGAAGAGAAAGAAGAGAGAAAAAGAAAAAGAAGAAAAGTCAAAGAAGATTGATGATGGGATCATTGATACTTCACAAGAGTTGACAGCTGAAAACTTGGGAAAGATGGCTGACAAAGTGCTGGCTGCTAAGGAACTTGAGGTAGATTCTAAGTCCGTATCTGAGTCTAAAAGCTAGGTCAATTCAAATGCGTCAACGAGTGCGTCAGGTAAGAAAGTTAATGGTGACATTGACTGCAAAAATTGCATGAAAGAGTGCAAAGTTTGTAGTACAATTACTTATCTAAATGGTAAGAAAGTTGATGATCTGACTGATAGAGTCAGAAGTGTTGAGGATCAGATCCTTAACCGTGATAAAATGTTGAAAGCTTCAACTGATAGAATAAAAGAACTGAATGAGAAAATCGAAACTGATAAAATTGACGTAGAAAGAATTAGGAAAGAAAATGAAAAACTAATTCTTGAAAATCGTCAAATTTCTGAAAGTTTTGAGAAGCTAAAACGCACGGTGAAAGATTCTGATGATAGAAACGGTAAAACATACAAAGAAAATTGTCAATTGCAAGGTGTTTTGAGGGTAAAAGAAGAGTTAATCAACCAGCAACTGGATGAAATTGCAAAGTTGAAGCTTAAATTTACAACTCCGCAAGCTTTGTTTTGCAACACATTATTCCTAAACCCATTGGGAAAAACAAAGCGGGCGAAGATGTTTACTCGGATGGAACTGGGATTGGGTTTCATCAGGTTCCACCGCCAGTGTTAAACAATTATTCAAAGAAAAAGTCCGGGTTGGTTGATGATGAAGATGAAACAAATGAAATAAAACTTCCAGAGTCAATTGATGTTACATTTTCTTCATCTGATGATAGTGTTCAAACTGATAATGTGAAAGGCATGGCTGAAAGTGTTTTGAAGTCTGATAGTGATTCAGTTGAGGATGAAGAATGTTTTCTGAACAATTACATTCCGAAACAAAAATCCAAAAACAACTTAAATGAAGAACCTACTCTTGTCATGTACAAGATGTCGGGATCGAATAAGTTGTATTCGGATTCTGAGTTTCCATTGGAGAATGTTAATGTGAACAAATTGAAAAATGTTTTCAAACTGGTTGAAATTGATTTGTCTGAAGTAGAAGGTTTGAATCAGACAGAGAGGCAAATGAATTTTGAAAAAGATAAAGCTTACTACAAAAAGCCTGTTGTTCCACCGCGTTTTTATAACAACAATCAAAATAGATGGTCGGGTGGTTATCAGGGTGGTAAGAATTATCAAAGAAGAAATGTTCAAAACCGAAGGTTTGCTGAGAAGAAAGTGTTTGTGTCAAGTTTGAGTTCACTTTCTGATGAAGAATCTAAGATTTTTTCGAAAACAAATGAAGAATTCTTTGAGAAGAAGGCCTCATAGCCTCAGACTGAAGGCACAAGTCGAGTAGTTGATACTCGTACATGCTTCAAGTGTAACAAAGTTGGGCATATTGCACGAAAGTGTACCAACTTTAAGCCTAAGTCTGAAGTTGTTGAGAGTCAAAAGAAGAAAGCTGATGCAAAAGGAAAAGCTCCATTTGTTGTTGAGAAAAAGGTTTTGAAGAAAAATTATAACACAAAATTCAAAATTGAACCTGTTAAGAAGTTGGAAACTAAAAATGACAAATTTTACAAACGGGTTGCGTCACCTCAACAAACATGGAAGCCAAAAAGTTCATCTAAACCAAAGGTTTCAGAGTCAGAAAAACAATCGTCTTCTACCACACCGGTAAAGATGGATGTTCCTTTGGATTATTATGAACAGTTGAAGAAACAATCTTCTACTCCACTAGAGAAGAAGAATGTTCAAAAGAAAGATCAAACAAGTGGTCAACCTAAGAAAGATGAGTTTGTTTTTTACAAAAAGGTTGAGGTTGGATCTAAGGAAAGCTTTAAGATGAATGACAAAAACTTTCCACCACTTTACATTCGAAAATCTCACATTAATGTCAAGTTACCCGAGTCAAAAAAGGCTTGGGTGGCCTCAAAATCTCACTAAATGTTTGTGATATGTGCACGAGCTTCCAACATTCATTTCACGATGGATTATGGATAGTGGAGCTTCTCGGCACATGACGGGGAAAACAACCCTACTGTACGATGTTAGAAATTTCAATGGAGGTTATGTAGGTTTTGCAGGCAATCAAGGTGGTCGAATTGTTGGTGAAGGAACTTTATCCAATGGCATTGTAACGTTTGAAAGAGTGAATTACATCGCCGAGCTTGAAAATAATCTTCTGAGCATATCTCAAATCTGTGATAGGATGTATACAACACACTTCACAGACAAATAATGTTTGATCTTGAAACCAGGATTTGTTGTTCCCGAAGAGTGGATTATCATGAGGGTACCTAGAGTGAATGATCTGTACGTGTTGGATATGAGCATAGCTACTATAACCACAGGTCAAGCACATTGTTTTGTGTCAAGAGCAACAGAAAAAGAATCAAAGTTATGGCATCGAAAGATGGGCCATATTCACTTGAGAAAAATGAATCACCTGGTACACAACGACTTAGTTACTGGTGTTTATGTGAAAGGTTTTCATCTGGAAGGGGAGTTCATTAGTTGCGTCAAAGGCAAGCAAAAGAAGAAATCACATCCTCAAAAGAAAGTCAATTCAGTTTCCAAACGTCAAAAGTATTACAGGGGATCTCTACTGTCTTGTGGTAACTGATGATTATTCCAGATTTTTGTGGGTTTCATTTCTGAAGTTGAAAGATGAGACGTTTGATAGTTTGATGGCGTTGTTCAGAAAAATTGAAAACTTGTACCAAACCCGTATCAGAAGAATCAGGTGTGATAATGGTACTGAGTTCAAGAACAACAAGATGGAAGAATATTGTGATGAGAGAGGTATACCGCAAGAATTTAGTGCTCCTTACACTCCGCAGCAAAATGGAGTAGCAGAAATAAAGAACAGGACACTAATTGAAATGGCTAGGACGATGCTTGCTGATTCAAAGCAACCGGTAAATTTTTAGGCAGAAGCAGTGTCAGCCGCTTGCTATACACTCAACCGGGTTCTCACTGTAAAGAAATTCAACATGACATGTTTCGAGCTGATCAACAATCGGAAACCGAACCTGAAGTATTTAGAACCGTTTGGGTCTCCCTGCACTATTCTAGAGCCTTTTGGTAAGGTTGGTCCAAAGAATATCGAAGGAATATTTGTGGGTTACTCAAGTCCACAAAGACGAGTCTTTGTTCCAAGCTTGAAGCAGATCATTGAAGCACAACATGTTGAGTGTCAGGGGTATACTATGCCGCCTCAGAATCCCGGTGACTCATGGCGTTTTAATTATGATAAATTGTGGGATTCGTTTGAAATGGAAGAAGAAAAGGATGAAGAAGAAGATTTCTTTGATGAGATGGATATTCTGAGAGAGTATGAAGAATCGCAGGAAAGGTTCCCAGCTGAGTATTCAAGACGACCACAACGAGCGTCAAATGACGATGAAGCAGGTCCAAGTAATGCTGGAGAACATGATGATATTCAACAAGAGGAAGTTGCTCATGATAATCAGACGGCAGTCAATGATAATCAAGAATCTGATAATAGACCGGTATTTGATCATGGTGATTCAGATTCTGAGGGGGAGCAAATCCAGATTTTGATTCAAACAGTTCCAATCGATGAACAAGGTGCAAATCAGAATATCACAAATTTGGAAGGCGAGGTAGATGTTCTAGGCGAGGTGATGCCAAGAACACTTTCATACCATCCAGAGGAGTTGATAATAGGAGAATTGCGAACAGGCGTCTGCACTAGAAGACAACTTGATCAAGGGCTTACATGTTTTTATTCAACAATTGCTCCTTTACAAACTGACTTTTCACTAAGTTGTTTTATCTTGCAGATTGAACCAAGGACTTATAAAGAAGCGCTTACTGAAGATTCTTGGGTCAATGCGATGCAGGAGGAACTAAGCCAATTCGAGAAGTTAGGGGTGTGGAAGTTAGTAGATTTGCCTGATGGTCAAAGGAAGATAAACACCAAGTGGGTGTTCAAGTGTAAGAGAGACGATAGAGGGGTTGTTGTTCGTAACAAATCTCGACTCATAGTCCAGGGTTTTAGTCAGCAGGAGGGTATAGATTTCACCGAAGTGTATGCTCCAGTTGCTCGACTAGAAGCAATCAGAATCTTCCTGGCATTTGCATCTTGGAAAGATTTCAAAGTGTATCAGCTAGATGTGAAATCAGCGTTTCTCTATGGGAAGGTAAAAGAGGAGGTATATGTCGGACAGCCACCGGGCTTCACCGATCCAATCCACAAAGACAAGGTCTACTTACTGGATAAAGCGCTGTATGGTTTACACGAGACCGCGAGAGCTTGATACGAGACATTGTCTCAACACCTACTAGCCAACAGCTTCATTCGTGGAAAAGTGGATGCCACTCTCTTCACCAAAGAGGTCGACGGTCATCTTCTGATAGTTCAAATATACGTGGACGACATCATATTTGGGTCAACAAATGATAACTTGTGCAAAGATTTTGAACAAGTTATGAAGCAGAAATTCGAAATGTCATCGATGGGTGAGATGAAATTCTTCTTGAGACTTCAGGTTGATCAACTGCCTAAGTGAATTTTCATACATCAAACGAAGTACGTTCATGATATCTTGGAGAAATTCGGGATGTCAGGTTCTACTCCACCTTCCACCCCATTAGCGACGAATCATGGGATAAACCCTGATCTCACCGGAGAGAAGGTAGATGAAATGTTGTATCATTCCATGATCGGATCGTTGATGTATTTGACAGCTTCAAGACCCGATATTATGTACCCAACCTGCCTCGCAGCAAGATTTCAATCTAACCCGAGAGCTTCGCATATGGTGATTGTGAAAAGGATATTACGCTACCTGAAAGGAACTCCATCATTGGGGTTGTAGTATCCAAGAGAAGGTGATTTCACGCTCGAAGGGTATTCCGATTCTGATTTCGGATGCTGCAAAGTTAACGCTAAATCAACAACAGCGGGGTGCCAGTTTTTCGGACCAAGATTGGTCACCTGGCAATGCAAAAAGCAGACCTCTGTGGCTCTATCCACATGTGAAGCGGAGTACGTATCTGCTAGCAGTTGCTGCTCTCAGATCTTGTGGATCCAGCAACAGATGCGCGACTACGGTTTGCAATTTCTAAACACCCCTATCTTTGTTGATAATGAGGCAGCGATAAATATAACGAAAAATCCTGTACATCACGCTAAAACCAAGCACATTGAAATTCGTCATCACTTCATTCGCGATTGTTTCGAGAAGAAGTTGATACGAATTGAGAAAATCTACACTGACGAGCAAAAAGCTGATTTACATACCAAAGCATTTGATAAAACACGTTTTCAATATTTGCTAAAACTGAATGGTATGAAGCTTTTATCGGTGTTAGAAGAGATTCTTGGCGTTGATGAAGGAGACATTCTAGATGATGTTGAGAAGCAATCTGCAATGGTTTGTCGATTTTTTACTTGTTTTGGTATTTAGGGGGAGAGTATAGGGTAATATTTTCAGAAAATACAAAAACAATAAAAAATGATAAAAATACAAAACATGAGATATTTTCAAAATACAAAAACAATAGAAAACCAGAAAAGAGCTTGTGTAAAAAGGGAAAATGATAGTACATCGGCTTGACAGTTACGGTATGCTAAAGAAACGGAAAGTTTAAATGCGTTAAACAGTCTCGCTGATGATGTGCCGATAGGTTTTTACACATTTAGTAGGTTTGTTCGGGATATAAACCTAAATTTTTACTTACTTATTTCGTGGGGAACACTACTTGGATATATAGGTAACCACTGAAATCTTGTTTGAAAGTTCCCTCTTTCTGAGATACTAGGTCTTTATACTCAGTGATATCTGGGGTATTATCTTGGGACTTCTGATTTTGCGGAAGCAATGGCCTAGTCCCTGGAGAATACTTTACCGCATGCTTGAAATATAGCGCCGCCCTCAGCATAATTGATGAGACAATAAAATTGCTAATCAATGCTGTTGTAAAAAAGATCCTCTAAAGGGGACACACCTTAAGTCGAATCGTCATCTCTCTGCTGAACGGTAGTTCTGACCTGAGCTCTCACGGTTTCGTACGTTTCATAATTTATTCCCTTACAGATATCATCTGTGGTATACTCACCTGTAAGACTGAACATTGGGATCTGGATACGGGAGTATATTCAAGATGTGGGACACATGAATGAGTTTAAGTCTCTAAAACACAAAAACTGTATCCTGGACAGATTGAAATGTGTGTGAGAATTTAAGTGGATCAGTATATCGACAATCTAAGTGAATTGTTTAATTCTAAGAATGTAATCAAAGCTTAACGGTACTTGTGACTTGTCGAATTGCTGATATGATACCCTAACACGCTCAATCAAAAATATGTTTGTAAATAGTTTACATTTACTGCATTTTATTTCTGTAATTCTTTTTCTTGTTTAGAACTTTATCAAAAATCCAAAAAGATTTTACACTTCTGCTTTATTTTCCGACAAACCAAAGTGGAGAGTTGATCTTCAGATTCACAATTTGAAGCAGATGCAGGAAGTTTCTGGACTGGATGATGAGTTTGGAGCTAAACATGATAAGTTTGTGAAAATTGGAAAGCTAATGCAAGTTCATTAATTTGAAACTTGTAAATTTTCAGAAAAAGTTGAACTAAGTGTCAGTGTGAATTATCTCGGATCAACCAGGGTCATTAAGTTGGACTTAGTAGATAAATTGAGTAATCAGGGTCATTAACTTGGACCTGGATACTTAAGTGGATTTCTAAACACTGATTAGAATATTTAATGAGTTTGAATGGTAAGTATGGATTGAAACTGTTATTGTCATATATCTTATATTTGGGTAGAGTATATGCAGGTAACAGGAATCCCCATGGCAATGAAAATGTCAAAGTTTGAACCAGAATTAAAGCCCTAGCTTATCGAGAGGGGGAGTCTGCGAAAGGGGGAGTCAGTATTCTGGATCAACACTCAAAGGGGAGATTGAAGATTAAAGTTTGAAGATAAAGATTGGAGGAAGCTTTTTACTATGTCAAGACAATTTGGATAGAGACTAAGACTAAAGACTCGACGCCGAACACTTCGTCAACATCCAAGGGGGAGTCTGTTGGTGCACCTAGTGTCTGTTAACTTCCTCTTAATCGAGTCTTTTGTCTAGATAGGATGAACAAGTGCACAAGAGGGTTAGAATTTAGAGTTTTATGTGTTTAAGAGAGTGATTCCGCTTGAAGGTGACTCAGACCAGTTCAAGCGAAATCATTATATGTAATTTCGCTTGAACAGGGATGTGACATCTTCAAGCGAAATCTCCAAGACTATATGTAGGGTTGTGCTTTGGTCAATTGAAACGGAATCTGGTCTTGTTCTCTGAGCCGAGGTGTTGTCCGTGTGTCATTTGAACGTGTAAAAAGCTCAGGATTGATCAATAAAGAGATCATTAGAAAGGAACAAGCTGTGTTGACATCTTTTACACTGATTCCGCCTTTGTACTTGATGATGAACTGCTTATACTGACTGTTTAGGGTCATAGAACGATCCTACAGCATCACCCTCTTATCCAAAGCATATACCACCGCGAGTAGCTCTTTTTCAGTGGTGGTGTAATTCAATTGTGCATTCGAAAGAGTCTTACTCGCGTAGTATATGGCAACGGGCTTCTTGTCAACCCGTTGTCCCAACACGGCCCCCACCACATAATCACTCGCATCGCACATAATTTCAAAAGGGAAAGACCAATTTGGCGATTGCAAGATTGAGGCCTCAACTAACTTTTCTTTTAATTTGTTAAAAGCGTTTTGGCAATTTTTATTAAAATCAAACGGTTGATCTTTTAACAACAAGTTACACAAAGGCTTGGTTATATCACTAAAACCCTTAATAAACCGTCGATAAAAACCCGCATGACCTAGAAATGACCTAACACCTTTAACACTTGTGGGATACGGCAAAGTGGATATAACTTGTACCTTTGCACGATCGACCTCTATCCCACGACTCGACACTACGTGTCCTAACACGATTCCCTCTTGAACCATAAAATGGCTCTTTTCCCAACTTAGGACCAAACTAGTTTCGACACATCTTTTTAATACATTGTCTAGTTGGTCCAAACAAGCCTCAAATGATGACCCAAAAATCGAGAAATCATCCATGAAGATTTCCAAAGACTTCCCCACCATATCTGAAAAGATACTCATCATACACCTTTGGAAGGTGGCGGGGGCGTTACATAGTCCAAACGGCATTCGCCTAAATGCGAAGGTGCCGTAGGGACAAATAAACGTGGTCTTTGATTGATCTTCTGGATGGATGGCAATTTGGTTATAACCAGAATAGCCATCTAAGAAGCTATAAAATTGTTGCCCCGATAATTTCTCAACAATTTGGTCAATGAACGGTAAAGGAAAATGATCTTTGGAAGTTGCGGTATTCAACTTCCCATAATCAATACAAATTCGCCACCCGGTTACCGGCCGAGTGGCAACCTCTTCACCTGCGTCATTTTTTACGACTTGTATACCCGCTTTCTTTGGAACCGTCTGTGTTGGGCTCACCCATTGGCTATCCGAGATCGGGTAAATAATACCCGCATCAAGCCATTTCAGCACTTCCTTTTTCACCACCTCCCGCATATTCGGATTCAATCTCCGTTGTGCATCTCGAACGGGAGTCACACTTTCTTCCGTGATGATTTTATGCATCACCACCGAGGGACTAATACCCTTCAAATCAGCAATGGTCCATCCAATCGCCGCCCGATTGGTGACCAAAACACCCATCAATTTATCCACTTGCTCCTCAGTTAAGTTTGATGCAATGATAACCGGGAGTGTGTTGCCTTCACCAACAAAAGCATACTTGAGATGCTTAGGCAACACCTTCAATTCAACCTCCGGAGGCTCTACTAACGACGGCTTCAACTTGGTATCAATGCTCTCCGGTAAACTCTCAACTTGGTGCGTCCATGTCGGTTTTCCCTCTCTAACCGCAAGCACCTCCAAACTTTTCACTTCCTCATCTATGCTCTTATCCATCTCCACCTGTGACCTGTCAAACATGTAACAATCCTCCATTGTGTTTTCCCCCATCAACGACTGTGTCGCAAAGAGGTATACACGTGTAAACAATGTCCGCCATATAGCATTCATCATCAACTGGAGGTTTCGTAAGTCCGGAAAAAACATGCAACCTCAACCTTCGGTTCCCAAATGTCATGTCAACCGTTCATGTTTTGCAATCAATTTGAGAATTTGCGGTTGCTAAGAACGGTCGACCCAAAATCACCGTAGGTTGCTTGGTTGGGTCCTTGGCCACATAATCAAGTACTAAAAAGTCCACCGGATAATAAAAATCCTCGATTTTTACTATCACATCTGAAACAATTCCACTGGGTAGTTTGGGTGTCAAGTCGGCTAACACCACGGTGGTATTTGACGACTAAAGTGGACCAAACTCGTATTGGTCATACAAACTACCCGGTAGAATGCTCACGCTAGCACCAAGATCTAGTAGTGCCCGATTGATTTTAAAGTCGCCTACTTGAATTGAAATGATAGGCGTACCCGGATCTTGGAGCTTAGGTGGAAGTGCACCCGAAAGAATCGAACTCACATTTTCAGTTAAGTCTAATTTTTTAGGAAATTTATGAGTTCGTTTCTGGGTACACAATTCTTTCAAGTACTTAGCATAAGACGGTACTTGTTTAATTGCATCCAAAAGAGGTAAATTAATTTTTACTTGTTTGAAAATTTCCAACAACTCTTCTTGTTGTGGACCTCTTTTGTTTACAACCTTCTTCAAAGGTCCCTTCAATGCTTCGGGATAAGGGGCGGTATTAGCCTCCACACCCTTTTCCTTAGCCTTGGGGATGGGTATGGTCACAACGGGAGTGTTATTATTCTTTTCTAAATCATTTTTGTTTTGACCCGTTTGACCATCCTCATTTTCATCCTCACTAGCATCTTCCACCACCCCTTCAACAAACTGGGGTGGTGGTGTTTTAACACCATTATCAACAACTCGACCACTACGTAAAGTAAGTTTATTAATGGGTACCTCACGTGTGTTGCTTGAGCTTGACCCTTGATACTTAGGGTTCACCGTGGTGTCACTTGGAAGCTTTCCCATGCTTCCCCTCATTTGAGCCATCTCCTCCGTGAGTTGGCCCACTTGCTTTGCCAATGCCTCATGTGCTTTGTCCCAAATCTTTTTTGTCTTCTTTATCTCCTTAATGTCATTGTGAGATTCTTTTTTGGCACAACATTCATCAGAGCATTCTTCTCAAATTTCTTAAATCAAGGAAGCAAAACGAAGAAGAAAACCAAGGGTGAAAATGGTTTGCTTCTAGGTCTTCTAAAGAGTTGATACCAGAGGTTTTGATCATGATGATGGACTCTAACCGAAGCAGACGACGTTACCAGTAGCACCTAGGGTTCTAGCAGAACTCCGGCAAGTCGGACCGTCGTGCATGTCCCATTTTGGTGTAGATCGATCGGCAAACACCGAGGTTCTCTGTAACACCAAGGTTCTCTGTAACCCTAATCTAAAAAAAAACTTCTCTTTTCGTTTAATTTGTATACAAACCCTCAACTATTTTCCGCTTTCCTCCCAAATTCTTTCCGAGCCTTGAGTGAAATCGTCAAAATTTCATGCTTTTGTTGACATGTGTTAAGACTTTCTTGATAGTTTTTTGTGTACAATGTTCCAGGTTTCTTGATAAATTGGCATTGACTTTTTGATTAATGAAGACTGATTGAACATTAATCCAGCTTCAAATCTTGATCTTCACAGGCAACTGGAAATAAAGAGTTTTGTTATAAAAAAATAAGCTGAGGAAAGTGCAAGTTGCTCAAGTTTTGGAATCTCAACTGAGGTAAATTCCATTTTGGTTAAATTTCTTCATTAACTTTTGGACAATTTTTCTTTATATACTTAGTTTTAAAGCTAATTTACAAACAAATTATGAATTAAATTTTTTCTTTAACCTTTCATTAATGATAATTCATATGCAATTTTCTTATATATATGAGTGTATAATCTGTTGTAGGTTGAAGGGCTTGGCAAAGCAGTGGTACACTCACAACTAATTTTCTGAACTAGATAAGATAATTTGTTCACCTATTCCTGCTTGCTTATAAAATAAAACTTAAGTAATATAAGTATAGTTATTGTTGTTGGTAGCATTTTAAAATATAGAAGAACAGGCTAGAAAAATGAGAAAATAAACACACATGCCCGGAAATAAGGAAAATCAATCAACTTTAAGAGCAAGAAAACCCCTTTGGATAAGTTTTATGGTGTGCTAGAGAAATGAGAAAATAAATAAACATGCCCAAATATTGATGTTAAATTTGCGATTTAATTGTTCGATCACGTTGTAATTTTGTTGGTGCATTCATCTGTCGTCTTCGTCTTTGGTCGAGTCTGGAGTTCGTTGCGGTTTTTGTTCAAACATGATGTCATGATGACATCATCAAGATGACATCATCAATGACATCATCTCACATGAAGACAAAGTATCTTTGACGGTTTCGCTTCAAAGTATTTTAGAAAGGCTTTCGCTTCAATATGTAACTTAGTGGGTTTCGCTTCAAGGTTGTTTCTGTCATATTCAAGCGAACTCTAAACACTATATATAGGATAGTTGGCATTTCATTTGTAACATTTTGCCAGAAAAAGATACCGAGGTGCTGCCGGTTTTCCTTTCAATTGTAAACATTGTTATATCGATATAAAAGAGGATTAAAGTGATAATCAAGTTGTTTTTCATATCCGTTTCTTAGTTTCCGCCTCTGAAACAGATTTGAGCTCTTCCAAACGACTCGTTTAGGTCGTAATACGATCCTACAATTGGTATCAGAGCTCAGGAGGAGGAGCTCTTGGATTTTCAGCCTTGATTTCATAATATTTCTGCTTCTACACCATTCTGTCACGTGTTTTACAAAATTAATCTAGATTTTCTGGATAAAATGAATTAATTTTCTAGTATATTGTGAGAAACTGTGTGTTATATAATCTGTGAAAGTTTCAGACTTTAAAACAAATTAAAACTTGATCAATTGTGTAAAAAAGTCGATCAGATTGTTTGAGAACACGAACAGGAACTTCAAACTTAGATTTACGAAGATTCAGTGGACAATATTAAACGAAAATCATATCATTGTGATCGGAATTCATTGTAGAACAATCCTTGAGTATATCAGAACTAAAATCAACGTAAAAACTGATTATAATCATCTGCTCGCTTGAAAGTTGTTCGTGTTTGCTGATGTCACATGGCTCTCGCTTGAAATAAACAATCTGTTGGCTCTCGCTTGAAATGAACAATCTGTTGGCTCTCGCTTGAAATGTGTGCTGAATTAATTTGAACATGACTTTCGCTTGAAAAATTTAGGTAGTTGTTGAAGCGAAACGGGGTCTTTAGCTTGAAAAGTTCAGGTCTCACTTGAGTGGCTTTCGCTTCAATCTGACCTTTAGCTTGAATATTCATCGTTGAGTCTGCTTGAAAACGTCTTAATTGCTTGAATATTGCATTGTGCTGTGTGAAATGTAAAATGAAGTGATCAGTTTGCACCTTGTAAATTGATAGACTTTTATAACCGTTTTATACAACTTTATAGACAAAAGCATGTGGTAATATGAATTTGCATGTGAGATATGTCGGCCATCTTTAAAAAATAAAGGTTGTTTGAGAATGCCAAAATCTCGTGAAATTGAAAAGAAAATAATATTGTCGGGTGAGTGAGTCCTGCGGCCCAATCATAGTTCGGTTTAGTGGATTTTCAATCAGATTCTAAAAGTGAATTTGTTGGTTTAGTGGATTTGCATGTAATCATTATTAAGAGTTGTTGCCAGCTTTAATGTGTCAAGGTTTGCATGTGAACAACAGAATCATTTTAAATTGCTAAAGTTGTTGTTGACTCAATGCATGTTTGAGATTGTCAGACTCATGTGCTTCTTGGTTAAATAAAAAAATTAGAAGTCACGTGAACTATTGTACAAAGAATCAGTCTTCTTGAATGAAATGTATTCTTAATTGTGGTTGTCAGATTGTGCCATTTTCAAAGAATCAGTCAACTTGTTCGGCCCAACTATATCATATTGTTATTAGTTTACATAGGCCAAATCATGTGTCTTGGATGAAAGTGTGCAGCCTAATGAGTTTGGTGGAGTTTTAAGGTCTTAATTGAACATTTCTTGATTTACCATATACAATTTAAAAATTGATATTGTCGATTTTATACATAGTGTGATTTGGAATTATTTGTGATATATTAGTTTACATGTATTAGTTGTTCGAGTCATGTGAAATTATACTTCATAGTGTTTGAGTTGAATCTATAGTTTGTATCAAAAATCAGTTAATCCGCATCAAAAGGCCGAGGTTGCGTGAGTTTTCAGTTCGGTTTAAAGAATTCGAAACATGGATTTTGAAGAGGAAATAGCATATTATTATTACGAATCTCAGCAATTCATTCCGAAAAAGAACGAAGAAGAATCAGTTTCAAAAGAAAAGGCTTCAGAAAAACCTCCAATCTTTGATCACTCATCAGATGAAATGGGTGATAATGATAGTGAAGAAATTCGAAAACTTGAAAATTATGAAAGAAAATTTCCAACTGATAGTGATAATGATGATTCATGTTTTGCAGGTAAAACAGAGAGAATCAAAGAAAAACAAGCTGCGAAAAAGAAGAAGGTTACAAAACAAGATGATAGTGATGATGATACTGAGTATTGGGCGAGAAAATTCGAAGCTGATATGAAATTGATTGCTGAAAGTGATAGTGAAGATGAAAAGGTTAAAAAGAAGAAGAAAAAGGTTAAGACTCCTGTGAGCAGTGATGATGAGACTGTTCCAGTGATCAAAAGGAAAGTAAAGGTTGAAGTTGCAAAGTTCAAAGTTGATCAAGAAGTTGATGCTAAAAAGATTCCAGTGAAGTGTGAAAACTGTGAAGCTGTGAAAAAGCAGAACAGTACACTGATCTATAACTTGAACAGTTTGAAGGAATCTTATGATGTGTTGAATAAAGCAATGAACCAGTATAATCAAACAAGTGAAGAACAAGCTACAGCAATGAAGACACTTCAGGGAGCTTTTATGACGAAGCAAAAAGTGGTGAACAACTACATCGAGAAGTGTGCTGTGCTTGAACAGAAACTGGAATTGCAAAGAATTGAAACTGAAAGAGTTAATCGTTTGTTGAAAAGTTACTCATGTACTTCTTATGTCATTGACAGGATTTATCCGACTGTTGAAGGCATGAAAGCATTTGAAGAAGATGAAGCAACTGAAGAAAAGAATGATGATGAAAAAGTGATTGAAGAAAAGACTCCAGAAAAGAAGAACAAGAAGAAGAGTGACACAAAGAAAAAGACTGACAAGAAGGATTCTGGTAAGAAACAAGATGTCAGTTACAACAAGTGTCCACCCCCGCTTGAAAATTGATATTCTCCGAGAAATCCAAATTCGGAGAGAGTCGAAAAAGCCACAAATTTAAAGTGGGAGTCGGAGTCGTCAGTCAATTTGCCAGAAAATATTGATGTGATTTTTACATCATCCGACACTGATCATGAGTCCGAGTTAATAAAGAAAGTCGTCGATCAGGTGTTAGATAAAGATGAAACTGAGGAGTCAAAGTTGGAGTCAAACTCAGAGTTAAAATCAGAGTCAGAGTCAAAGTCTGGTTCTGAAAGTTCGAGTTCGACAGTCAACAGTCAAAAGTCTTCAGTTAAAAGGGTTTATAACAAAGAATTCATGTTATCAAAATCTAATTTGAATGACGAAACGTTTAAAGTTGCATATACTTTGAATGATTCTGACAAATTATATTCTGATGAGGAATTTCCAATAAGAGGTGTCAAAACTGAATTGATCAAAAAGGTTTTCAAACTTACAGAAATTAACATTTCTGAAATAAAAGATTTAAATCTTAATAGTAAACCTAAAACTTACACCTCAAGAGTACAACAAAGATTAAACAAGAAAAAAAGTTACAGTTCTGGTTCTGGTTTTCACAAGAAATCAAACCCTAACCGTAATTTCAAAAAGAAAGGTCTTGGATTTATTCCAACAGAAAAACAGAAAAATGAAAAATATGTTCGTGATTTTAAAGCAAAAATGACATTTGTTTCAGGTACATCAGCAGAAGAAGAAGAAAAGAAAGAATTCTGGAGACAATCGAACAAAGAATTCCTTGCGAAGAAGCAAGAAGAGATTAAATTTGCTGATCAGATGAAAGATACGAGAACCTGTTTCCAATGCAACACTGTTGGACATATTGCAAGAGATTGTTCTAAGGCAATACCATCAAAACAGGGAGTATCTCGTAAACTCAAAGAGAAAGTGGTTGAGTTTGAACCACCAATTGATAGAACAAAATTGTTTAAAAATTCTACTTTTGAAATTGGTGAATGTTCAAACAGATTTTACAAGAAAAGAGCTAAATCTTATAACCAGAAATGGGTTGTTAAGAAGTCTGTTGGTAGCTCTAGCGATGATTCTGATAGGTCAAAATCAGAGGAGCTATCTGCTGGCGATGAATCTGATTCAAAAAAATCAGAGGAGCCACAAGCTGAATTAAAGTTGAAAACTTCAGTTCTTCCAATGGATGATGTTCATTTTCCACCATTGAAGGCTGAAAACTATAAAAAGAAAATTGGTAAAGTTGAGATTTCAAACCAATTTTATGATGACAAAAAGGTTTTCGATGTTGAAAAGGCCTTTAACCCCACTGTGAAACACATTTTTGGTAAAATGATTGATCGAAAAGTCAAAGGGGTTAAAGAGTTCTATGAGAAGAAGACGGAGAAAGATAAAGTTGAACCATCCCTGGTTTGTGACTGGGATGGTTCATACTATGAACAGTAAGTCTGTGGACTTGCCGGAGATCCCAAGTTGGTAATCGTGGATCAGGAATCGGCATTATTCTTTGTATTTGATTGTGTTTTTAGTATAAGTGGTAAATCTTGATTTTCTACAAGTGGTTGAAAGACAATATGATGAACCATGCCCCTACAAGTGGTAAAAACAAACTAATTTTCCGGAAAAATCATTCTGATTAAAACAAACTTAAGTGTTTTGAAATCTTAATGAGAAAATAGTTTGTTGACAGGGGGAGTTCTGATTGTTTTTGCCAAGTGAATGGCGATTTGATGCAATTTGATATCAGTTGTCAACTTTATTGTATAGTTTGTTTTCAAATTTCCTAAAATGTGTTTGCATTTTAGGGGGAGTAAGAAATTTTAGAAAATCCAAAAACATTTGAAAATTTGAAAAAGACAAAAACATGATAAAATTCAAAAATGAGTTTTGTGTCAAAGAAGAGGAAATGATAGTACATCAGTGGACTATCACAGCATGCTAAAGAATTGGAAAGTTAAAAGTAATAAACGGTCTCACTGATGATGTGCCAGTAGGTTTTTGCACATTTAGTAGATTGTGACGAGATATAAACTTAAATTTCAAACTTGCTTATATCGTGGGAAAACATCTCTCGGATATATGGGTAACCCCCGAAATCTCGTTTGAAAGGTCTCATAATCTGATATACTAGGTCTTTATACTCAATGATGTCTGGGGTATTATTCCGGGACTTCTGCTGAACGATGGTTCTGACCTAGTCCTCGAATAATACTTTCTGCAATGCTTGAAAAAGCGCCGCCCTCAGCATATATGATAAGACAATAAAATTGCTTAGCAATGCTGTTGTAAAAAAGATCCTCTAAAGGGGACACACCCACAAGTTGAGTCATGATCTCTCTGCTGAACGGTAGTTCTGACCTGAGCTCTCATGATTCTTCATAATTTATTAACCCCTACAGATATCATTTGTGTCATAATTACCTGTAAGATTGAATATTGGGATCTGGATACGGGAGTGTATTCTGAGGTGGGACACGCGATTGAGTTTAAGTGCTTAAGACATTAATATCGTATCTCGAAACAGTTGAACTTTGTGTGAGAATTTAAGTGGACCAGTATACTGACAATCTAAGTGAATCGTTTAGAACTTAAAATGAAATGAAGCTTAACGGTGTTGGTGATTTGTCTCAGAAACTGATATGATCCTCTTACACAAACTCACAAAAATATTGTGTGTAAATATTTCTTTACTGCTTTTCATTCTATTCAAAAATCCCAAAAAGATTTTCAGTGTGTTTTAGCATAAATTTTGAAAAATTCAAAAAGATTTTCGACAACTGATGTTGGAGAGCTAACTTTCAAAATTCCGAGTGCTAAACATGATGAACAAATGGTTTGGGAGAGTGTGTTGTGTTTGAAATGAAAATGATATTTCTGCAAGTGGTTCATCAAAGACTAAATGTTAGATCATTTTTGTGATATTTTCAAGAGGTGTCTGATTGTGTTCAAGTTATCATCAGAAAATTTATTTTTGGGTAGAGAATGTGCAGGTTATTTGAATGATAGAGAGTCAGGTTCCGATACCTGAAGACTTTGTGATTTCAACATGCCAGACTGCGATCCCAGTATATCGAAAGGGGGAGTCTGAAGACATTCAAGTAAAGATTGTTCGTGGGAAGTCTGCTGGTGATAAAAAGAGAAAGAGAGAAGATTTGAGGATTCTTACAGTGTCAGACATTTCAGAGAGAGTTCAGACTGATAAAGACTGAAGATGCAAAGACTCGACACTTAAGACTCGTCAACATCTGAGGGGGAGTCTGTTGGTGCATTCATCTGTCGTCTTCGTCTTTGGTCGAGTCTCGAGTTCGTTGCGGTTTTTGTTCAAACATGATGTCATGATGACATCATCAAGATGACATCATCAATGACATCATCTCACATGAAGACAAAGTATCTTTGACGGTTTCGCTTCAAAGTATTTTAGAAAGGCTTTCGCTTCAATATGTAACTTAGTGGGTTTCGCTTCAAGGTTGTTTCTGTCATATTCAAGCGAACTCTAAACACTATATATAGGATAGTTGGCATTTCATTTGTAACATTTTGCCAGAAAAAGATACCGAGGTGCTGCCGGTTTTCCTTTCAATTGTAAACATTGTTATATCGATATAAAAGAGGATTAAAGTGATAATCAAGCTGTTTTTCATATCCGTTTCTTAGTTTCCGCCTCTGAAACGGATTTGAGCTCTTCCAAACGACTCGTTTAGGTCGTAATACGATCCTACAAATTTTCTTTCATTGACTTGATTCAATGAATAGTGGCAATTTTGTGTTTTTTGTTTCGTGTACGACATTACCAGTTTACATTGATGTTTGTGTTTGGCAAACTAGGACTTTAAGAGCAAGAAAACCCCTTTGGATAAGTTTTATGGTGTGCTAGAGAAATGAGAAAATAAATAAACATGCCCAAATATTGATGTTAAATTTGCAATTTAATTGTTCGATTACGTTGTAATTTTCTTTCATTGACTTGATTCAATGAATAGTGGCAATTTTGTGTTTTTTGTTTGGTGTACGACATTACCAGTTTACATTGGTGTTTGTGTTTGGCAAACTAGGACTTTAAGAGCAAGAAAACCCCTTTGGATAAGTTTTATGGTGTGCTAGAGAAATGAGAAAATAAATAAACATGCCCAAATATTGATGTTAAATTTGCGATTTAATTGTTCGATTACGTTGTAATTTTCTTTCATTGACTTGATTCAATGAATAGTGGCAATTTTGTGTTTTTTGTTTGGTGTACGACATTACCAGTTTACATTGATGTGTGTGTTTGGCAAACTAGGACTTAAGTTGGGTACTGTAGATCTGAATACATATGAGTGATCGGGGATCCTTAGTCAAATTTTTTAGGTGTTAATATGTTATTTTGGTACATTGTCAGTATGGAAAAATGGGTTATCTAAACAACTCGTATCCACCATA
>JARYGA010023757.1:0-42564 GCA_030545235.1 Helianthus tuberosus | reverse complement strand
TACTCAAAGTTTCACCATGGAAGGGTGTGGTTCGTTTTGGTAAACGAAGCAAACTTAACCCACGATACGTCGGACCCTTCGAAGTCATCGAGAAAATAGGCAAGGTGGCCTACAAACTGAACCTACCAGCAGAACTCAGTGCAGTTCACAACGTTTTCCACGTGTCGAATCTGAAGAGGTGTCTGTCAGATGAGACCCTCATAGTTCCTTTGAAGGAGCTCACTATCAACGAGCAGTTACAATTCGTCGAGGAACCAGTTGAAATGACGGACCGGGATGTTAAGGTCCTCAAGCGCACTAGAATACCTCTCGTTCGAGTTCGTTGGAACTCACGTCGCGGCCCAGAGTTCACCTGGGAACGCGAAGATCAAATGAAACAAAAGTATCCCCAACTATTCGCAAACAGTACAACTACTACTGAGGCTGAAGCTACGGAATTTTGGGACGAAATTCCAGATCAACGGGGGGAGGATGTGACACCCCAGGAAAACCATGCAACTTAACTAGCTTCCTCAGTGAGTACGTGCTAAATTTCAGGACGAAATTTCTTTCAACTTGGGGATAATGTGACAACTCGTATTTC
Source organism: Helianthus tuberosus (assembly GCA_030545235.1). Lineage (NCBI taxonomy): Eukaryota > Viridiplantae > Streptophyta > Magnoliopsida > Asterales > Asteraceae > Helianthus > Helianthus tuberosus. Next base: position 41,981 of record JARYGA010023757.1, on the reverse strand, counting down.
AGAACCTATCCTTGTGCTAAGTGTAGCATGTCTTGAACTTATGCAACGTATGTGAACATTATGTGACTATGTGAATTTGATGATTAAATGGAATGTTATGTTGTTATGTTTTGTGATTATGTGTAATACACGTATGTATGTAATATGAACACACAACACAACCCGATCGCACAAGTCTAATCCGATCGCACAAGCCCATTCTGGCTACACAACTTGTACTCGAATCGTTAGGGCAGCCCAAGTTTGGGTTCGGCCCACTCCATCATACGCATACACACACACCCTTAGAAAGTTTGTTTCTCATTTGTTGCAAAACACTCACACACACAAACCCTAGCTCTCTTCCTTCTCTCTAGAACTCGACAGCAACACACTCTTCTCAATCGAAGATCATAGTGTTCGGATCATTCCCTTGTTCGGATCATTCTCGTTATACTCTCTTAACCGGTTAGTGTTTTGTTGTTAGTCGATTTATGTTATGTGATTATACATGTTCTAGATGATACATGATTGTTGATGATGTAAACTGTTAATATTGATGTCTTTAAAATCGGCTCACATGTGTATGATTAGATCGAGATGTATTAGTAATCGGATGTGTGTGATGATGTTAATCAACTATCATGTCTTGCTTTCAGACTAGGTTGCATGATGAATTAGGATCAAATGTTTATAATCGGTTGTATGTTCATGTAATCGGATCAAATACTATGAATTGATAGCTATTGTTTATGCTTTGAACATGTTTAGGGTTCTTAAGAGGATTATGTTAAAAACCATGGTTTGATCGATTATTGTTGGATTGGAAACTGTTAGAGTGTGTTAATGGTATGATTGGGAATTGTTATCTTGATTCAATGTAAGTTAGGAAACTGTTGATTAATTGTAACCGAATGGAATAATATTCGGATGTTTAAACTGATCGCACAAGGAGTCTAGTCGCACAAGATGATCCAATCGCACAAGGTGTCCCCAGTCGCACAAGGCTTATTGGATCGCACAAGTGGTGATGTTTTTTAACTGTTGGGCCGGGTATACATGTTGGGCTGGGCTAGTTCCGATCGCACAACCCAACCGGATCGTACAAGCCGTCCGAATCGCACAAGCTGTTTATTGTTTACTTGTTTGGGCCGTATGTATGTTGGGTCGGTTTGTTATTTGGGCCGGGTGTTTTAACTGAATCGCACAACATGTTGAGGATCGCACAAGACTGTGCTGAACGCACAACATGTTGGGCCGCCTGTTATTGGGCTTTATCTTCTGGATCGTACAAGTTAGACATGATGAGTACTTGACTGTTACTGTTAAGGTGTTAACATGTATTATGTGTTTGCCATGATCAATGTGTGTTCTTAATCGGCTAGTTTATGTGAAACTTATGTTATTTACTCGAACCTAGACCTGACTTGTATGGTAACCATGTTAGGATGTGGTTAGCCTCAACTAGCTCGATTGACCTTTCTGTGTATCTGCCGAGCAAACCAAGGTGAGTTCACACTAGCCAAGGCATGGGATTCCCGGTGGGTTGGGAATGGGATTGAATGTCTACTCGAACTATCTTTACCATTAAACTACTTACTTATGTCCTCGGAGTTAAGGGCACGTACGTAAAACCTACGTACACTATTACTTACTACTGTCCTCGGATTGAAGGGCACGTGTGTAAAACCTACGTACACGATCATAAGACCATCAACTCTATCAATTTAAGTCCCTCATTTATCGACTTAATCGCCGAGGCCTATGGCGAGCGGGTCATTAGTAGATAGCGCTATTAGGTTTAACAAACCACACACCGTGCTAGTCGGACGGGCGTGTACTAATGGACTATGGGCAAAGGGTTAATGCTGATAGACATTAACTTAGGGCACCTCTTACATTTTCGTAGCAGTCGATACGTGTGGTCTAATTACACATGGGAAGCCCCCACTAATCTTCGCAAACATGTCAGGATGACCGCGATACGAATTAATACGATTCATGGTTTACAAAATGAACATACGATTTACGAAACGAATGCTATAACTAAACAACCAACTGTGAACTCGCTCAACTTTGTTGTTGATTCGTTGCTACATGCCTTGCAGGTCATTAGGTACTCAAGGAGCTTGCACAGGGAGGAACGGTCGTTGTGGGATATGGCAGTGTGTGCCATGCTATAAACATTACTTTATTTCGTGCTTAATTCTTACAATGGGTTTTACAATTATGCTTCCGCTAAACACTTAACTATGCTTTGGTTTTGAACACCTTTCATATTGTTTGGTTGAATTATGTTTACTTACATGCTTGTTCAATATGATTGGTGGCTTGATCCTGGTCAGTCACGCCTCCAAGCGGTGATACTACGCGTGTGGATTTTGGGGGTGTGACAGATGATGTCTAAGCAGAAGGCTATCAATCACTATATTGAAGAATGTGCAAAGTTGAAGCAGGAGTTGGAAACTGAAAAGATTGAGAATGAAAGAATCAGACGATTGCTGCAAAGTTATTCAAGTTCTGATTATTTGATTGATAGAATTTATCCAACTGTTGCAGGTTTTGAAGCATATCAAGATGAGAAGCCAGAAGAGAAGAATACTGGTAAGAAACAAAGTGTCAGTTATAACAAGTGTCCACCTCCGATCTGGGAAGGTTATTCTCCCAGAAAGCCAAATGAAGAGCAAGTCAAAAAGGCTGTCAATATAAAGTTAAAGTCCAAAACAACTTATGATTTACCAGACAACATTGACGTCACATTCACATCGTCTGACACTGATCATGAGTCTGAGTTAATAAAGAAAGTGGTCGATCAGGTGTTGGATAAAGATGAGGAGTCAGAGTCAAAGTCTGAGTCTGAAAGTTTGAATTCGTCGGTCAACAGTTCAAAATCATCGGTCAAGAGGGTTTACAATAAAGAATTCCTGTTATCAAAATCTAATTTGAATGATGAAACATTTGAAGTTGCATATACTTTGAATGATTCAGACAAATTATTTTCTGATAAAGAATTTCCAATAAGAGGTGTCAAAACTGAAATGATCAACAAGGTTTTCAAACGTACAGAAATTAATATTTCTGAAATAAAAGATGTAAATCTTACTGAAAAACCTAAAGAGTACACCTCAAGAGTTCAACAAAGGTTAAACAAGAAAAAAGGTTACAGTTCTAGTTCAGGTTTTCAAAAGAAACTAAACCATAACGGTAATTTCAAAAAGAAAGGTCTAAGTTTTATTTCACCAGAAAATCATAAAAATGAGAAAACTTATAAACCAAAAACTGTATTTGTTTCAGGAGCAAGTTCGGAAGAAGAAGCTAAGAACTCATTCTGGAAGCAATCGAACAAAGCGTTCCTTGCAGAAAAACAAAAGTTTGAGAAGACGGTGTTTGGAACTAAAAGGGAGACAAGAACCTGTTACCGATGTCAAGAAGTTGGTCACATCGCCTGGAACTGTCCAAAGGCAACCAACACCAAACAGGAAGTTGTTTCTAAACTCAAAGAAAAAATTGTTGACAAAACCGAACCACCAACTGAACAGTTTAAAGTGTTTAAAAATTCAAAATTTGAAGTTGGTGAGAGTTCAAAAAGATTTTAAAAAAGAAGGGTGAATCTTAACAACCAAACATGGGTTGCTAAGAAAACTGATGTGAAATTTGGCGATGAATCAGACTCGTCAAAGTCAGAGGAGCCACCAGTTGAACCAAAAGGAGAAAATTCAGTACCGCCAATGGATGATGTCAACTTTCCACCATTGCGGGCTGAAAATTTAAAATCAAAGGTTGGAAAAGTGGAAATTTCGAATCAATTCTATTCTGAAAAGAAAGAATTTGATGTCGAAAAGGCGTTTAATGTCAAATGAAAAATATTTTTGGAAAGATGGTTGAGGGTAAGGCCAAAGGGGTAAAAGATTTTTATGAAGAAAAAAGAAATGTTCAAACCCCGAGTGAAACCGAGAAGGTCACACCCAAAGCTGGTCAGGCTTGGGTGTCTGTATTCCATATGTAAAATCCTGACTTGCCGGAGCTCCCAAGTTGGTAATCGTGGAGCATGAATCGGCATTTTTCTTGAGAAATTCACATCTGTGAAATTTCGACCTGCATGTGGTAGTATCATTTTTTGAAAATTGTTATATTTCAATTTACAAATGGTATGGTTGATAAGTGAACCTACAAGTGGTTTGTGAAAATCAACAAAACTAATTTTCTGGAAAAACCATTTTGATTAAAACAAACTTAAGTGTTTTGAAATCATAATGGGAAAATAGTAGATTTTCTTTAAATGGTTTTGAATTTTAGGGGGAGTAAGAAATTTCAGAAAATCCAAAAAAATTAGAAAATTTGAAAAATCCAAAAAGATGATAAAATCTAAAAAGCCAAAAACATCAAAAAATACAAAAAAGAGTTTTCTTGTGAAAAAGGGGAAATGATAGTACATCAGTGGACTATCACAGCACGCTAAAGAATTGGAAAGTCAAATGTGATAAACGATCTCACTGAGGATGTGCCACTAGGTTTTTATACATTCAGTAAATTGTTTTCGAGATATAAACCTAAAAATCAATACTTACTTATCTTGTGGGGAACATCTCTCGGATATATAGGTAACCCCTGAAATCTTGTTTGAAGGGTGTTCTATTTCTGACAAACTAGGTCTTTGTGCATGATGATATCTGGGGTATTATACCTGGACTTCTGATTTTGCGGAAGCAATAGCCTAGTCCTCGTATAATGCTCTGCACTGCTTTAATCTTAAAGCCCACCCTCAGCATAAAAAAATGATGACACATTGAAAAATGCTAATCATGTGCTGTTGAAGAAAAGATCCCCAAACGGGACACACCGAAAGTCGAGCCATCATCTCTTTGTCTGAACGGAAGTTCTAACCTGAGCACTCATGGTCTCGCATTACCCGTTCACAGATATCATTAATGTACACTCACCTGTAAGACTGAATATAGAAGTCTGGATACGAGAATATATTCTGAGGTGGGACACGCGAATAAGTTTAAGTCAATTAAAACACTAAAATCGTATCTCGAAACAGTTGAACTTTGTGTGAAAATTTAAGTGGATAAGTATACTGACAATCTAAGTGAATTGTTTAGAACTTAAAATGTTTAAAGCTTAACGGTGTTAGTGATTTGTCTCAAAAACTGATATGATCCTCTTACACAAACTCGCAAAAATATTTACAGACAATATAAATCTAGATTGTAAATATTTCTTTACTATTTTTATTTAAAAACAAAAATCCAAAAATATTGTGTTTTAGTATTAAATTTTGAAAAATCCAAAAAGATTTTATTTCATCTTATTTTCGACATCTGATGTTGGAAAGCTGATTTTCAAAATTCCAAGTGCTAAACATGATGAACAAATGGTTTGGGAGAATTTTTAGAAATGATAATATTCTTACAAGTGGTCAGTAGAGTTTATAAATGTTAAATCATTTTAAACAATTTCTACAAGTGGTCCATAAATTTGTCAAATTTTTAAATTTGTGAAATTTATTTTGAGGTGGAGGATGTGCAGGTTAGCCAGGTTCCGATTCCTGAGGATTATCTGCATAAGGATATGAAGAGCCAGGCTACGTTGCTGAATCTGTGAAAGCTACAGAGTTTGAGACAGGATTCGATCTTAGAACGAGAGCTATGTCAGATTGCGATCCCAGAACAACTTAAGGGGAGTTTGCTAGCAAAGTGGAGTCTAAAGATAGTAGAGCCAAATTCAGATCCTGAAGTTCACATCAACTGCTGATGCTGAAGAACTTAAGGAATCAAGAGATCTGATCAAGAGAAGATAGAGTCAGATTGCGACTCAGTGAGAGAAAGAGGAAATTGAAATCTGTTAGATCAACATCCAAGGGGAAGTTAGCTGTTGATGCTGATAAGAGAAGAGAGAAGAAGAAAGAGATTGAAGGATACTTACAGTGTCAGACACTTTGGAAAGAGAGAAAAGACTGAAGACTTTGAAGACTCGACACTGAAGACTTCGTCAACATCCAAGGGGGAGACTGTTGGTGCATATGTCTGTCGACTTCGTCTTGTATCGAGTCTTGTATTTGTTTAGATAGATCAGGGCATGATATACGAGAAATATGTGAGTGTGACCATTTCGCAGTAAATGAAGATGTCCATTTCGTACGAAATGGAGATGTCCATTTCGTATGAGCCATCTCGTGCGGAATGGGTTGCCTATAAATACGTGCCTTGTCCATTTCATTGGAAATGATCTGATTCCGGTGCCAAGGTGCTGCCGAAGTGTCTCCAGGCTGTAAAACGTTGTTATATCAATAAACAAGACATTTAAAGTGAATATCAAGCTGATTCAAAGTCGATACGTTTGTTTCCGCCTCTCGTATTGATTAGAACTCTTCTGAACGACTCATTTTGGTCGTGCAAACGATCCTACATTAGTGTATACACTTACATATACATATATATACACGACATACACACATATACACACATGCATAAACTTCCAAATTTATACTTTTCATATATTCATTTCAATCACCAAACAACTTTTTAGAACATTCCAAGATCACACATTCTATCACATGTCAACACATCATCATGCAAGATCAATCAAACAATAAAACTCAAAATCTCATATGTATATATATATATATATATATATATATATACATATCTACGACCATACATATATAAACCTACTTATCCATTTTCATTTTTATTGAAAACCCATTTGTTTTAGTTTTTAAGTTAGTGTTTATATTCAAGAACTAGAGAAACTCCCATAACCATCAATCACTATGAATCAAGACAAGATGAAGTGTTATACCTCCAAGATTCCTAGTGGGTTTTGATGAAAATGATGATATGGAACTTGTTCTAGCTTGATCCTTCTTGAAAACACCTCTAAAACCCTTTTTGATCTTCAAATGGACTTGGAACAAGATTGCATGAACTTGAATCTTCAAGACTTCAAAAATTTGAAATGGTAGTGTGTGTATGTGTGTGTTTTCGGCCGAGATTCAAGAGAGAGAGAGTGAGTGATTTTGTTGGATCTTGTATGGATTAAATGGAGTATGTAGGAGGTGGAAATGATTGTGTTTATGGTTCCAAGGTCACACTTGGCTAATTAGAAGCAAAAAAGGCAAAAGGTGGGCAGCCATATGGCCGCCACCTACCCCTCCATCTCTCATATATATCGTATACATACATATATATTATATGTAGGCCAAAACTGGTATTTAACTGTATACCGGGTGTTTTATCTAGCGTTTATTCGCGTTTTAACGCGTTTTAAATTATTTTTTAACGTTCTATAAATATAAACTTGCAAAAATATTACTGAACAATATTTTGTTTGCCTGGACTGGCTACGTTGTCGGTATTTGGCAGTATGAGCGCTGTGCTGCGCAGTACGCGTTTTAAATCGCAAAAATAGGAATTTAAGCGTTTTTATTTATTTTTGTCATTCTATAAGAATAAACTTATCAAATTATTGCTAAAATGATTTTCGGTTGTCTTGACGGACTGTGTTGACAGTATTTTGTCGGTATACGCGCGGCATCGCGCGGTACGCGCTTAAACTCGAAAAATAGAGTTTCTTAGCGTTTTAATTTATTTTTCCTCACGAATATGATGAAAATATTTATTCTTATCATAATAGACTATTTTTAGGATTTTAACACTGTCCGGGTGGTCACCGATGTTCGTTTCGCATTTTAATCGTTACGCGATAAGCGTTTATCTTGCTACTGCCAACAAAATTTTTATCAAAATTTAATTTTTACCAACACATTAAATTTCACATATAAACACCATAACCAAACAAATATAGTCCTGATACCTATTCACAAAACGTATTACAATTGTACGGTACGGCCTGAAGAGCCGGGTGTCACAATTACATCTTCCTTGTATGGAATGATGGCATTTAGAGGTGAAGGTTGTAGATGTGAATCATCTGAGCTAACATCTGTTGGCAATTTTGAAGAGTCAACAGATGTTTAGAATGGATGTGGGGTATGGGTGGAATAATTGTAACAGCCCGATCGCGTAATACAACAAACCGCGGCGGAAACATCAGGGATTCACGTTATAGGAAAAATTTTCACAAGACATGGTACATAAGGTTTTGTTTTATTGAATTAATATATTACATTGTCTTGGTGTAAAAACAAACAAACACTAACAATTGTCTTTCAAGTTTTAAGGTAACTATGGCCCGCGTCCATCCTATGTGAAGCATGCGTTCCTAATCATCAAACATTAGTTCCTGAAACATATGTGAAAAGACAGTCAGCATAAAAAGCTGGCGAGTATATAGGTTATGTTGTGTGTCAAATTCATGGCTTTGTATTCATTATTGCAATACCTTGTCCGACTACCAGAGTCGATAAATGAAAACCTTGTATCAAAAGTGTTTGGTATTGCAATATATTTAACCAACTAAACAAGTTAGTTTAAGTTATAAAACCTTGTAGCCATGAATCCTGACAAAAGCATTTCTTTTATAAAACCGAGTAATAAATCGATTTAAAAGAAAACTTTGTATGGTTTATATCTTTAAGTGAAAATCATTCATGTCTCGTTCAAAACCATTTGTCCTTGTTGAAGTAATTTGGATTACACTACGATATGTAATACAACAAAATCATTTACATATATGAAGTACTAGCGGCGTATCCACCATGCTTTTATCATATTATACCTGTCTCGTTATCTAAATTACTTACCTTAAACCAATCGTCCAATCATCTGTGTTATAAATCAATTGCCCATGTTATAAACCAATCGTCCGTGTTATAACCCATTCGTCTGTGTTATAAACCAATCGTCCTTGTTTTGTATAAACAAATCGTCCGTGTTTTAATTGTGAAAACTGTGGCCGTTCTTTAATCAATACCTTCAAATCTGTGATGACTCGTCTAGACTACCAAAGGGTCTCTTTAAATCGACTAACAAACCACAAAAGGGTATGTTAAAATAAACAGTTTCAGTCATTCCCCAAACTTCCCACAATCCAATGGAAAATCTGGTAACGGGGTTCTCAGTCCTATGGTACCATAACAAACTACTCGTCGGCTTGGCGAAAGTTAATGAATATCATTCATGTCATGGATAACGCACCAACAAGTTTCTCACATTATTGAAAGCATAGTGTTATATATAAACCATAGACTATGTTTTGAAAACATGAAAATGATTTAGCACATATGAGTCACCCAAAAAATTTGGAAAATGTAAAAGAGGGGAGCTATGTACTCACTTGGGATTGTGTATTTGTCGTTCAATCGAATGAACAAAGCTCAAGTGTGTCCTAATGTGTCAGATAACTACATTAGTGTGTCGAGACTTTAATAAGAGGATTCGGATAGAACGTGGTTTATAAACCAATAGAGAGAAGGATCTCGTATAATATGGTTCATTAGACCCTATATTCTGATTTAGATGAGTTTCTAAGTGCTTTTGACCCGTTATGACTCGTTAAAGTGGTTTACGCCACTTTAACGGGTCGTAAGCGTAACCACGGTTTCGGATGGTTAAACAGGTTCCTATGACGAGTCTAATATGTCAAAACAAGTTTGATTATGTTTCAATATCAGTTTAGATGTCAAAACTTTGGTCTTATATGCTTAAAACCATTTTATGCGCCAAAAGGGTGTTTTTGGATATTTAAAAGGACATAAAATCGACTCGTCATATAACTAACCAAATGACATGACCATAAGGTATAACCTCAGAGGGTTATTCCCTATATACTATGGTCTCTAAGATTGACCAAACGGGTCAGATTTGAAAGTCAAAACGGTAGTCAAACCCTCGACTTTCGACTAAATAAAAAGCACTATACTAGAAATGACGAGTTAGACATGTTTGAACATGTTTATAATATTATAAAACTGATTTGGTGTCAAAACTTTAAGTTTTAATACCCAAAAACGTTTTCGTCATAAAATGCACTTTTGTGCATTTTTTACTTTTAATTCGTAAAACTTTGACTCGTCACTTTGCCTAGTGAACATGGTAATCAGAAGGTGCAATCACAAGGGATTAATACCTTCGTGATTACGATCGCGTTGCAAAGTTCAATTTGAACTTTGTCTTGACCAAAATGGTTAGAACCGAAAGTTAAACAGAAAGTCAAACTGTTTGACTTTTAGCTCAAAATGGCTAAAATAATGAAAGAACTAGGAAGAGCACTTACTTGTGTTGAAGAACACTTTCAGAACTCAAGATAGGAGGCTTCTAATCAGTTGGAAACAAGCTCCAATGTAGAGAGAAAGAAAATAGAAATGAGCAAGTTCAAATGAGGCATTTGATCACCTATTTATAGTGATCAAGAGGCCACCAAATGATGCCAAGTTCCCATCCAAGTGTTAGGGTAATGCTTAGTGTCCTCCCAGGTGTCCAAAGCAGAACAAATGGCGGCAAAATTGCGACTTGGGGGCCAAGGAATGAGCTGAGAAGCTGCCAGGTGGTTTCTGCTGAACTGGGTACTCTATACGGACCATATGGGGTCCCTTGCTTACGGTCCGTAAGCCTTGGCTGGACAGAAGTTTCACACTTTGGCAGTTTTAGCCCTTGGACTTGTATAATCGCGTTTTGTCATTTTTTTTACTCCTTTTAACCTAAAATTTAGGTTATATAAAGTTGTTAAGGCACGTGTAACTTGGATTTTGTTCCGGAAATGTCATGGATATCATTTCGTTTGATCATACGGTTCGCGTTTCGTAGATAAAATATAACATTTTATCGGACACGAAAAATGATCGAAATTGTTCAACGATTGAAAATATGCATTTTGTAAATAAAATACAAGATTTTATTGAATACGAAAATGATTGGAATTGTACAATGATTGAAAATGTGCAAATGTCACAAAAATGAGTTGACTTTTGTCCACAGAAGATGGCCATTTGTCAGTAGTGGATTGACTGGATGAGGCGGCAGAGGTTTGAGGATCAACAATTGTTGATACAACAGTGGCAGAGTTTTGACAGCTGTTTTGAACATCTTTTTCTCTGATGGTTGAAGTAACTTTATATTGTGGGATCACAATGTCAAATCCATAATCTTGATGGGAAGACTATAGTGTACCTGCATTGTTAGTCTTGACAGACACATCTTCAAATGTAAATTTATCTAAATCAAACAATTCAGCAGGATTTGCTGGGATTTTTAAAGAAGAAAGTTCATTGAACTTTACATTCAAAGTCTCTTCTACACACCTAGTCCTTGTGTTAAACACTTTGTAGGCCTTGAGTATCCCTTGAAAATAACCACAATCTACTTTGGCTGCAAATTTTAAAATTGAATCTTTTAATATTAAAATGAAACATGGGCAACCAAAGATTTTGAAATAAGAGATCAGTGGTTTGATTTTGAACAGAGTTTCATAAGCGGTCTTTTGATGTTTGGGATTGATTAAAAGTCTGTTTTGTACATAGCAGGCAGTGTTTACAGCCTCTGCCCAAAAAGACAATGGTAAACCTGAATCTGCAAGCATTGTTTTGGAAGCCTCAATTAAGGTCTTATTCTTTCTTTCAACCACCCTATTTTGTTATGGTGTTCTTGGGATGCTGTACTCCCTTACAATCCCTTTTGACACACAGAAGTCATCCAACTCCTTATATTTGAACTCTGTTCCATTGTCACTCCTAAAGATTTTTACTGGCAGATCAAATTGCTTTTCAACTTTTCTTACAAAGTCTTGCAAAATACCTACAGTCTCATCTTTAAAGTGCAAAAAGTAAGTCCATGTAAACCTTGAAAAATCATCAATTATGACAAGACAATACCTTTTCATTTTAAGACTCATGATTTTAACAGGGCCAAACAAGTCCATGTGTCGCAATTGTAAACACTGACTAGTTTTGGACTCATCAATGGATTTGAATGAACTTTTTTTGTTGTTTACCTTTTAGACAGGAAACACAATGTTCATCACATGTGAATTGTTTTGGTGGAAGGCCTCTTACAAGACCTTGTTTTAAGAGTGTGGTGATATTTTAAGATTTGTGTGACCAAGTCTTCTATGCCATAGTTCTGTCTCTTTGGTAGAGGCAGCTGAGAACAAACAAGCATCAGACAATGGATTATCTTTCAAAATATCAACCACATACACATTCCCACTCCTGTGAGCAACAAGTTGTGTTTTGCTCCCGGCTATGATTTCTTCAATCTTTTTCACAACATCTGGCCCAATAATCTTACAAGTTTTCTTAGTGAAGAATGACCCATAGCCTTTGTCACTCATTTGTGACACACTAAGAAGGTTAGATTTCAGATTGTTGATAAGATTGACAAGTTCAAACTTGAGTTTCCCTGCTTTGACTGTCCCTGATCCTAACACCTTTCCTTTTGAGTTGTTAGCAAAGGATATATCACCCTCTCGATGTGCTAGAAAATCTTTAAAAAGGGCTCTACATCCTGTCGTATGCCTGGAGCCTCCACTATCTACATACCATAAACTATCAAAGCAAGTAGAAGCTCCCTACACATTAGTAGCTGATTTGTTTTGGTGCATGTCCAAAGCCAAAATGGCTTTGGATGGGGTCACAGACATTCCAACCTCAAGTCTAGGAGAATGGCTAGAGTTTTGAGCATATTTTTGAAACATCTGATGTGGACCATTTCCTGTCAAGTGGTTATAACGGAGGATGTTTGTTCACTCTTGGTTTTGAAGGTCTTTTGTAGACCTCATAACCAGGCGGTACTCTTTGGTAAATTGGTTGACCATATCCTCTTGGAAATTTGTTTGCTGGTGGTGCATCTGTTACCTGAACCTCTCTGGGAGCAGAGGCTGCATTAAACTGTTTGGTAACAGATGTTTGGACTGGGATGAAGATCTATTTGGACTTTCCTTTTTCAATACTAGCCCATGGACTCTCAAGTGTTTTTGATTTATACTCAATTTGTTTGACATCAAAATTTTTGAGATAAATACACTCTTGAGTTTTGTGATTTCTCTTGCCACAGATAGTGCCACGAAGTGAAGCAACAATCACACTGGTCTTGTTTATGTCATATGCTTTCCAGAGAAAATAGTTTTTAGTAACATGGTTTTTCTTTTCGTAAAAATCACAAAACAAGTTTGATATCTTCTCTTTCTTCTTCTTCTTCCCTTTTTCAACCTTTTTGTCAACAGATGTTGTAACATCTGCTGGAAAGTCTTTTAAGGGAATGATTTTCACTTTAGGTGCTTTCACACCCTTCATGGTTACGAAGTCAATTGGCTTAAAGTTCTCAAGAATGTCATATTCACCTGACCATGTTGGTTTGAATTGGTATTTTTCAATTTCCTCAAAAGTTGAGGATCCTTCAGGTCTTTCCAAAACAATTTTCTTTCCATTTGGTTCTTTGACTTTAATTTCTTGACCAGCCATGTTGGTAGGAATGATTTCAACTAAACCAGAATTATTTACAGCAATGTTTTGAAAAACTTGCTCATTTTTGCGAAAGCCTATGCCAAATTTTACATTATTTTTGATCTGTTTTTTTCTAACATCAACTCATAACCTTTGCAGAACTCTACCCATTTTTCACATGTGATCTGGGTAGATTCAAACTCTTTTTTACAACAATGATATTTTTCTATCATTGTTTGTAGTTGATCCTTGGTTATGCTTGATTCATGTTTGACACTGCTGATTTCACTATCCTTTTCAAACAATTTTGATTTTAACTCTTTAACAAGTTTTTCAAATTGAATTTCATCATCTAAGATTTTGTTCCTAAGGTTTTCATTCACCTATTTAATGTTTGCAAAAGCAATGACACATTTGTCAAAACATAAGCCTTTAAGGACTTGAGGTGATAACTTAATAGAAGCCATCAAGGCACAATCACACTCTCCTTCACAAACACTAGACTCCCATGGGTTTGTCAGAGGATTCACCATTTCTTCACCAACCTTTTCTTCTGAAATATTTGTTTCAACATTATCACCAATGTCACACCCTCATTTTCCACTAGCGGAGTATCACCGCAAGGCGTGCGACTGCCTAGGATCAAGTCACCAATTATATTGAACATTTAAGATAATTAATGAAAAGCTAACATTACCAATACGATTAATGACAAAAAATTTAAAGTTTAAGATAAAGTTTAAGTATTTAGCAGAATCATTAAGTACATAAACCCATTAAAAGTTTAAAACATAAGTTTCTATATAGGAATCCGATAATGGATTCTAGAAAATCACTACACTCCTCCAGGCAGACTCCAGCGTGGCATCTACAGACCTGAAAGCATGCAGTAGTATGTCAACATAAAGTTGGCGAGTTCACGGTTTAAAAGGGGTTGTACTTGTTTTATCCAAAAACATCAGTTATTAAGTTACCAGATTAAAGCACGCCATAGGGAGCTACCCCATATGTAAGCTACAAAATTGTGTGGTACCAAAACAGCGACTGTAGTGCTGATTGCCCCAGATTAATTTCTATCATCATTAATCGGTTATAAGGCCATACTAGTTCACATCCATCCTTAACAGGCCCGGTGTGAGGTTTATAAAACCTAATAGCGCTATCAACTAATATCTCGTTCGCCATGCTAGGCGACTAATCGGTATAAGTGTCGGGGACTTCATGATAGAGTTTCGTTTAGTATGCTAAGCTATGAATTATGAGTATTGTTTAATCACTATTATGTTCCCCCAGAATATTAGGTTCCCAATCCATCGGGAATACATGCTTTAAGTGTTAGTGTGAACTAACCTTTGATTGCTCGGTAGATAGAGTATTTATCCTAAGTTGGTTAACCACATCCTATTAGGGTTACCAATCATTAGGACCGTATTCAAGTATGTCACACCCCCAAAATCCACATGCGGAGTATCACCGCTTGGAGGCGTGACTGACCAGGATCAAGCCACCAATCATATTGAACATTGTAAGTAATAAATAAAATTCAATCCAACAATACGAAAGGTGTTCAAAACAAAACATAGTTAAGTGTTTAGCGGAAGCATAAATGTGAAAACCCAACATAAGTATTAAGTTCGAAATGTTATAATGTTTTTAACATGGCACCCATTGTCCATGTCCCACAACGACCGCGCCTCCCTGTGCAAGCTCCATGAGTACCCATCGACCTGCAAGGCATGTAACAACGAGTCAACAACAAAGTTGAGCGAGTTCACAGTTGGTTGTTCAGTTATTGAGTTTGTTTCAGAAATCGTAAGTTTGTTTCAGAATCATGTGTTACCCAGTATCCTTGTTTCCCAAACCTTTACGATATTTAGTGGGGGCTTCCCATGTTGCGTATTACTAGACTAGTTGTATCTATAGGTGTCCTTCCCAATCCGAGGACAGTGTTAAGTATGAGATTACGTAGGTTTTACGTAAGTGTCCTTCCCAATCTGAGGACAGTGGTAAATATAAGGTTACGTAGGTTTTACGTAAGTGCCCTTCCCAATCCGAGGACAGTGGTACGTATCGAGTACGTAGGTTTAGCGCTGGCGTCCTTCCCAATCCGAGGACGGTGATAAGTAGTCTAGTAGTGGTAAATGTACAAGTTCTATCGTAGTTATTCAATCCCATTCCCAACCCACCGGGAATCCCATGCCTTAGAAGTGTGAACTCACCTTGGTTTGCTCGGTTTGAATAATTACTTGGTTCCAATTAATCAGTCAAGGCCTATGGTTTGTACGTACACACAATCAGTGGACATTTACAAGTTTCGACTAACAGTCAAGATCATCACGTACATGCAAGTAACAACTTACACATAGCATTTATCAGTTATACAGGCTCATGCAACCATACTTTACATTTAACAGTACATGACTAACCTAGTTAATCCCTAACAGACTTAACTGAGTTTACTGTGCAGTTTAATAACTCGACGAAACACCCTTGTTTCGTCGTGAATCCCCTTCGACGAAACATCCCCTGTTTCGTCGTGATTACCCTCGGCGAAACACATTTGTTTCGTCGTGCCAGTTTCGTCGTGACTGGTGTTTCGTCCCTTAGATCAGTTACATCGTGTAACTGATGATTACCCAGAAACCCTAATTGCAATATAACAGTTAATCATCATCAATAGTCCTAACCGCAGATCATAAATTGCCAGATCATTGATACGTACCAACACTATAACACATAATTAACAAATGATACCATCAGAATATAAGCAGTGGACATAAGCGAATAAAATCACAATTATCAGATCTAGTTTCATAGGTATTATGACAGAACATCAAACTCTAACTATCAACCAATTCATAAATAAACAATCAAATCTCGACCTACGAAACCGTCATAACCATCTACTCATTTATACCCTTCTAGATCATCATTCATCAACACAAGCCATGAAATCATATTTATCAATCATTGTTCAGTGACCATCAACGGATCCTATCAAAGTATCATGCAACCTAGAATGATGTAAAGGTGAATCAGACAATTTTATTTATGCACTAACCGGTTACTAGGTGATCCAACAAGAATTCGAGAGGAAGGATGGTGAGATATGATGGTTGCCGTTGCACAGAGGGGAACTCTAGGGTTTAAAACTGACCACTCAGACTTTTACGTAACCCTACCTCGTTAAATATGTAGTTGTAACGCGTTGGGCCCTTACTGGGCTTCACAGAACTTGGGCCGGCGAAACACCTGTTTCGTCGTGGTGTTTATGAGGAAACATACTTGTTTCGTCAAGTTGGTTGGCGGCGAAACATAAGTTGTTTCATCGAGGTTACTAGTGTGAAACTTTAAGTGTCATCAAGTTAAACCAAACACAAGTTTATAACACTAAACACATAACACAATAGTCTCATAACATCTCAACATATATTAAACACGTATGATTACAAGGCAAACAAGTCGAGCAAACAAACAACTGAACAGTTAACGTACAATTAGTGTGAAGACGAAAATCTTGAAAACTCGAGTTGTCACATTATCCCCAACTTGAAAGAAATTTCGTCCCGAAATTTAGCATGCGGTTACTGAGGAAGCTAGTTAAGTTGTGTGGTTTCCTGGGGTGTCACATCATCCCCCCGTTGATTTGGAATTTCGTCCCGAATTTCTGTAGTAGCTTCAGCCTCAGTAGTAGTTGCATTGTTGCCGAACAACCGGGGATACTTGAGTTTTATTTGATCTTCTCGTTCCTAGGTGAACTCTGGGCCACGACGGGAGTTCCAACGAACTCGAACAAGAGGTATTCTGGTGTGCTTGAGGACCTTAACATCTCGGTCCGTGATTTCAACTGGTTCCTTGACGAATCGCAACTGATCGTCGATAGTGAGCTCCTTCAAAGGAACTATGAGGGTCTCATCTGACAGACACTTCTTCAGATTTGACACGTGAAAAACGTTGTGAACTCCACTGAGTTCTGCTGGTAGGTTCAGTTTGTAGGCCACCTTGCCTATTTTCTCTATGATTTCGAAAGGTCCAACGTATCGCGTGTTAAGTTTGCCTCGTTTGCCAAAACGGACTACACCTTTCCAAGGTGAGACTTTGAGTAGCACTCGATCCCCAACCTGGAACTCGAGTGGTTTCCTATGCTTATCAGCGTAGCTTTTCTGACGGTCACGAGCTGCCGCCATTCGTTGTCGTATCTGTGCAATCCTTTCCGTTGTGTCTACTACAAGTTCTGGACCCGTGATCTGGCTGTCACCAACTTCTGCCCAGCAAAGGGGTGATCGACATTTACGTCCGTACAATGCCTCAAACGGAGCGGCTTGAATGCTGGTGTGGTAACTGTTGTTATACGAAAACTCCACCAAAGGGAGGTGTTTTCCCTACTGTTGCCGAAATCGATTACACATGCACGAAGCATGTCTTCTAGAGTTTGGATGGTGCGTTCAGACTTCCCATCCGTTTGCGGGTGATAAGCTGTGCTCATGTCTAATCGAGAGCCAAAAGATTTGTGCATTTCTTACCACAGTTCCGAAGTAAAACGTGCATCACGATCGGAAATAATAGAGGTTGGCACCCCGTGCCTCGAAACCACTTCCTTTACGTAAATGTCTGCTAGAGTAGAGAACTTGTCTGTTTCTTTGATGGCCAAAAAGTGTGCAGACTTTGTGAGTCGATCCACAATCACCCAAATGGTATCGTTTCCACGTTGAGATCTAGGTAGGCCAGTAACGAAATCCATGGAAATTTGCTCCCATTTCCATTGTCGTATTTCTGGTTGTTGGAGTAGGCCCGATGGTTTCTGATATTCAGTCTTGACTCTCGCACAAGTCAAACACTTGCTAACGTAAGTTGCTATGTGAGCTTTCATGCTAGGCCACCAGTACGTAGTTCTGAGATCGTGGTACATCTTATCCGAACCAGGATGTACTGAGTAACGAGACTTATGTGCTTCATCCATTACAAGTTCTCGTAAATTGCCATAGAGTGGGACCCAGATGCGTCCTATTACGTAGTAGGCGCCGTCTTCCTTTTGTTCTAACCGCTGCCTTGAGCCGCGTAAAGCTTCAGCCCTGACGTTTTCTGGTTTCAATGCTTCTACCTGAGCATCTCGTATCTGGGAAGGAAGACTCAATTGAATGGTGAGTTGTAACGCACGCACGTGTTTAGGTGTAGTATCTTTTCGACTGAGGGCGTCGGCCACCACATTGGCTTTGCCCGGATGGTACTTGATGGCACATTCGTAATCATTCAATAGCTCAACCCATCGACGTTGTCGCATGTTCAAATCCTTTTGCTTGAAGATATGCTCGAGACTCCTGTGATCGGTGTAGATGGTGCACTTGGTACCGTACAGGTAATGTCTCCATATCTTAAGTGCGAAAATAACAGCTCCCAGCTCCACGTCGTGTGTTGTGTAATTTCTTTCATGAACTTTAAGATGGCGTGATGCGTAGGCTATTACCTTGTCACGTTGCATCAACACACAACCAAGTCCCTGGATTGACGCGTCTTAATAAACCACAAAATCGTCTGTGCCCACAGGCAATGAGAGGATAGGTGCGCTACAAAGTCTACTCTTCAAATGTTGGAACACTGATTCTTGAGCATCACCCCAACGATAGGTGACACCCTTCTGAGTCAGTAGAGTAAGCGGCTGTGCAATCTTCGAGAAGTCTTTGATGAACCTTCTGTAGTAGCCCGCCAAACCCAAGAATTGGCGGATTTCTGTTGGTGTACGCGGTGCAGGCCAGTTCTTGATCGAGTCTACTTTGGATGGATCAACATGAATCCCATCCTTGTTTACCATGTGGCCTAGAAAGTGGACTTCACGAAGCCAAAAGTCGCATTTCGAAAACTTGGCGTACAGCTGTTCTGTTCAAAGGAGTTCTAAAATAAGCTGTAGATGATGCTCGTGCTCCTCCTGACTCTTAGAATAGATCAGGATGTCGTCGATGAAAACAATAACAAACTTATCCAGGTAAGGCTTGCACACTCTGTTCATAAGATCCATGAAGACTGCAGGCGCGTTTGTCAATCCAAAAGGCATAACCAGGAACTCATAATGCCCATAACGAGTCCTGAATGCTGTCTTAGAGATATCCTCGTCTCGGACTCTCAGTTGATGGTAGCCTAACCTCAGATCAATCTTTGAGTAGTAGCTCGACCCTTGCAGCTGATCGAACAAGTCATCAATGCGTGGAAGTGGATTGCGATTCTTCACGGTCACCTTGTTGAGTTACCGGTAATCGATACACATCCTGAAGGTACCGTCTTTCTTCTTCACAAATAATACTGGAGCTCCCCAGGGCGAAGAGCTAGGACGAATGAAACCCTTATCCAAGAGTTCTTGCAATTGTTTGGACAGTTCTTCCAGTTCAGTTAGAGCTAAGCGATAAGGTGCTCGAGCTATGGGCACTGCTCCAGGAGCTAGCTCGATTTGGAATTCGACCTGGCGATGAGGTGGTAGCCCGGGTAATTCTTCAGGAAACACCTGAGGAAAGTCGCGTACAACTGGAATATCCTCGATTTTCTTCTCTTTCATTGATACGTTAGTAACAAATGCTAAAATAGCAGTGTGACCCTTTCGCAAACACTTCTGGGCCTTGAGAAAAGAGATGATGCCCACCACAGCACCACTCTTGTCGCCTTGAATTTCGAGAGGTTCTTTACCAGTACGGGGAATAGGAACAATCTTTTCCTTGCACAGGATCTCTGCTTGCTGTTGGGATAACCAATCCATCCTAATGACTATGTCGAAACTACCCAGAACTATAGGAATAAGATTAATGGAGAAGGTCTGACCCGCTAAAACTAGATTACAACCCTTAATTATATGCGTGGCCTCTAGGCTTTTACCATTTGCTAACTCTACTGTATGCTTGGTATTCATAAGTGTTGGTGTGCGCTTGAGCATTTGACTAACTTTTAGAGACACATAACTGGTATCGGCACCCGAATTAAATAAAACAGTAACATAAAAGTCGTCGAGAAGGAACTTACCCATCACGACGTTAGGATCATTCCTTGCGTCACCCTGACCCAGCACGAACACTCGACCCCTGGCACCATTGTCATTATTGTTTCCCCCATTGTTGCCCCCATTATTGTTCCTATTTCCTTGGTTGTGGTTCTGATTCTGATTTAACTGCGGGCAGTGTCTCTTAAAGTGACCTTCAGCGCCACGCTGATAGCATCCCCTGTTGCCCTGTTAATGTTGCTGATTCTGCGGTGCTTGCTGTTGCTGCTGACGATTCTGATTTGCAGGCTGTGAGCTCCTGCAATCCTTGGCTTCATGACCCATCTTGAGACACCTCTGACAACGTCCCTTATTGCACTGACCACTGTGGTGCCTGTTGCATTTCTTGCACTTTGGGTGGTTTCCTCGATATCCACCCTGCCCTTGACTACCAGAAGATTGCTAACCAGGACTTTGGTAGTCATCAATCTTTCACTGCTGCGCCTGGGACTGAACTGTAGTCGAACCCTTGCTGGAGGCTCCATCCCATTTTCGTTTGTTGTCACTGGGAATAGCAGAAGTAGTAGTTGCAGTAGCACCTATACGCTTAGGCAGCTTGTTCTGTTCCACTGCCTGGTCTGTGAGACGATGAGCAAGACGAGTAACATCCTGGATGGTAGCAAGGTTAGCAGCGGTCACATGGCTTTGAATCTCTGGTACTAAGCCTTTGAGGTACAGCTCGATGCGCTTGATGGGAGGATCCACCATAGTTGGACATAACACTGCCAGTTCATTGGATCGCTTCGTATACGCCTCTATCTCTGACCCCGTCATCTTCAGATTAAAGAACTCCACTTCCAACTTGTGGATGTCATCACGATTACAGTATTCTCGCTTGATTAGTTCCTTGAAGTCGTTCCATGGGGTGGCGTTTGCAGCTGCCAGCCCTAACATTTGAACTTGCGCGTTCCACCAAGTCAACGCAACACCTTCGAGAGTACCAGTGGCATACTTCACCCTATGAGCCTTAGGGTATTCACACATTTCGAAGACCGATTCGAGCTTCTCGAACCAGTGGAGGAGTCCTACGGCTCCTTCAGTGCCACTGAAAGTACTAGGACGACAGTCCATGAACGTCTTGAATGAGCATACCGGTGGCTGAGCATTCTGACCTGTTGTGTATAAGAACAGGACAAGGTTAAACACAAGAGTTGGTTTATGAGGGTAGGATCTAAAGATCCTAGAGTGAGTTGCGACTGCAGGGTATACCTCCTGCTTGAGCGGCTGCAAGTGCCGCAGCAACTTGTTGGTTAATCAAAGCCGTCAACTGGGCTTGGGTTAGGTTAACGCGTCCACTCATGATCTTCATATCAAAGGAAACATGGGTGAGAAAGGTTCGCGAAAATGCGATGACAGAAGAGAGTAAGCATACAAGTGTTTTCAAACAATAGTTGTTACGTTTATCTAAGCATACCACGAGCAAAGTTCTATGTAACTAGCAAGTAGGCAATATAAACATAAATCATATCACCTATAGTGTCGAGTCTTGCACGTGGTGCGAAGCGTCGTTGTGGATCGTTGAGCACTGTTCTGGTTATAGTCTGGTTTTATCGAAAAGTTTTCCCCTTTTTAAAACCAAGTTCACTATAACCAATGGCTCTGATACCAATCTGTCAGACCCCCAAAATCCACACGCGGAGTATCACCGCTTGGAGGCGTGACTGACCAGGATCAAGGCACCAATCATATTGAACATTGTAAGTAATAAATAAAATTCAATCCAACAATACGAAAGGTGTTCAAAACAAAACATAGTTAAGTGTTTAGCGGAAGCATAAATGTGAAAACCCAAGATAAGTATTAAGTTTGAAATGTTATAATGTTTTTAACATGGCACCCATTGTCCATGTCCCACAACGACCGCGCCTCCCTGTGCAAGCTCCATGAGTACCTATCGACCTGCAAGGCATGTAACAACGAGTCAACAACAAAGTTGAGCGAGTTCACAGTTGGTTGTTCAGTTATTGAGTTCGTTTCAGAAATCGTAAGTTTGTTTCAGAATCATGTGTTACCCAGTATCCTTGTTTCCCAAACCTTTACGATATTTAGTGGGGGCTTCCCATGTTGCGTATTACTAGACTACTTGTATCTATAGGTGTCCTTCCCAATCCGAGGACAGTGTTAAGTATGAGATTACGTAGGTTTTACGTAAGTGTCCTTCCCAATCCGAGGACAGTGGTAAATATAAGGTTACGTAGGTTTTACGTAAGTGCCCTTCCCAATCCGAGGACAGTGGTACGTATCGAGTACGTAGGTTTAGCGCTGGCGTCCTTCCCAATCCGAGGACGGTGATAAGTAGTCTAGTAGTGGTAAATGTACAAGTTCTATCGTAGTTATTCAATCCCATTCCCAACCCACCGGGAATCCCATGCCTTAGAAGTGTGAACTCACCTTGGTTTGCTCGGTTTGAATAATTACTTGGTTCCAATTAATCAGTCAAGGCCTATGGTTTGTACGTACACACAATCAGTTGACATTTACAAGTTTCGACTAACAGTCAAGATCATCACGTACATGCAAGTAACAACTTACACATAGCATTTATCAGTTATACAGGCTCATGCAACCATACTTTACATTTAACAGTACATGACTAACCTAGTTAATCCCTAACAGACTTAGCTGAGCTTACTGTGCAGTTTAATAACTCGACGAAACACCCTTGTTTCGTCGTGAATCCCCTTCGACGAAACATCCCCTGTTTCGTCGTGATTACCCTCGGCGAAACACATTTGTTTCGTCGTGCCAGTTTCGTCGTGACGGGTGTTTCGTCCCTTAGATCAGTTATGTCGTGTAACTGATGATTACCCAGAAACCCTAATTGCAATATAACAGTTAATCATCATCAATAGTCCTAACCGCAGATCATAACTTGCCAGATCATTGATACGTACCAACACTATAACACATAATTAACAAATGATACCATCAGAATTTAAGCAGTGGACATAAGCGAATAAAATCACAATTATCAGATCTAGTTTCATAGGTATTATGACAGAACATCAAACTCTAACTATCAACCAATTCATCAACAAGCAATCAAATCTCGACCTACGAAACCGTCATAACCATCTAATCATTTATACCCTTCTAGATCATCAATCATCAACACAAGCCATGAAATCATATTTATCAATCATTGTTCAGTGACCATCAACGGATCCTATCAAAGTATCATGCAACCTAGAATGATGTAAAGTTGAATCAGACAATTTTATTTATGCACTAACCGGTTACTAGGTGATCCAACAAGAATTCGAGAGGAAGGATGGTGAGATATGATGGTTGCCGTCGCACAGAGGGGAACTCTAGGGTTTAAAACTGATCACTCAGACTTTTACGTAACCCTACCTCGTTAAATATGTAGTTGTAACGCGTTGGGCCCTTACTGGGCTTCACAGAACTTGGGCCAGCGAAACACCTGTTTCCTCATGGTGTTTATGATGAAACATACTTGTTTCGTCGAGTTGGTTGGCGGCGAAACATAAGTTGTTTCGTCGAGGTTACTAGTGTGAAACTTTAAGGGTCATCAAGTTAAACCAAACACAAGTTTATAACACTAAACACATAACACAATAGTCTCATAACATCTCAACATATATTAAACACGTATGATTACAAGGCAAACAAGTCGAGCAAACAAACAACTGAACAGTTAACGTACAATTAGTGTGAAGACGAAAATCTTGAAAACTCGAGTTGTCACAAAGTAAGTCACGTATGTTATACACGTATTTAAATCAAGTAGAGTACAAGTAATAACTATCATAGGTCATGCGATACATGTATACATACCCAGAGATAACATATCAACAGTGCTAGTGATTTGTCATAAACTGATATGATCCTCTAACGCGAACTCAAACAAAAATATACTTGTGAATTTTTCTTTATTGCAATTCATTATAGAAAAATCACAAAAAGATTTTCGTAGAGTTTTAGCATAAACTTTGTAAAAATACAAAAAGATTTTGCTTCTGCTTTATGTTCGAAAACCGGTGTTTGAAGGCTGAATTTCAAAATCTAAGTATACTGAACATGTCTCAAAAAGTAAACAAGTTCATTAATTTGAAAATTGAGGTTTTTAAATGTAAAATCCAAAAATAGTTTGTTAAAGTCTCCAAGGTCATTAATTTGGACTTGGTAGATATTCAGGTAGATCAAGGTCATTAAGATTGAACTTGATTATCCGTGAGGGTTTGTGAAGATAGGATGCTTTGATTGTTAGATATATAGTTATTTGAAAAGGGGAGAGTGCCAGGTAATTTGTTCCTGGGTTTACAGATGTTTAATCCTGCATTAGAGCCAGGATACAAATCCTGGATGACCTAAAAAGCTTTAACTCTCAAAATATTTGTGTTAAAAGCTTGGTTACTGATCCTGGACATCTCAAATAAGCCTAATTATCAAATCATGTTATGAGAACCATGTTCTTAATTCTAAAGTGATTAGATATTCTCTTATGTGTGTTTTGAATTGTCATATAATATTGAGCCAGGTTTAGATCCTAGAAGCTTAACGCAAGGGGAGCCTGGAGAGAAAGTCTAAGGAGAGTTTGTTAAAGTAAAGAGGAGTCTATGGTGCTGAAACTGTTAAAGCTTCGTAAAGACTCATAATTAATAAAGATGCTACGAGATTGACTGCAGCAATATCCAAGGAGGAGTCTGTGAGTGCATATGTCTATCGCTTACGTCAATCACGTATTGTTGGGATTGAACCATACAAAGGAACAATTGATAAAGCCAAAACTGGTTCAGAACAGTGGATTCATCATAAGCAGTTGTTTGTACATAATCTTTCCCCTTGACAGTGGCCCTAACATCTGATGACTCAAAGTACTGCTCCTACAACTGCTGCTGATCCAAAAGACTGATGAAGTTAAAGTACTGAAGTTCAATCTACTGATGTATATCAAGTACTGCTGAAGACCAAAGCACTGCTGGAGCTATAACAGTGGAATGAAGAATCAGTAGTTTAGTCTTGCATTGTATTGTTTATTGTAATCAGTAGTTTATGATCAGTGGTTGTATTAATCAGTAGTTAGAGTTTGTTAGGAGGTTAGATATCACTTTCATGGTGACGTCAGCCAAAGATGCTCAGTGGCTGTTCTGTACTATAAATAGAACAGTACCATGTACTGTTCTATTAGCTCTCTTCTTCACCAAGTCATTCTGTACGAACAATCAAGTGAGCTCAGGCTGAGGGGGAGATTGTGCATGCATGCATTGTAATTGAGTATTGTAATAAATACAATCATTCGATTTCATGTCAAACATGTTTGCTTAAACTTATTCTCTCATTGATTGTGTGTTAAAAGTTTATTTCATATTTCCGCTACAATACATCTCTGTTTCATCTTCATTTTACTTAAACAAAACACAATCTAAGAAACTCAGATCCTAACAATTGGTATTAGAGCAAGGACAGTCAAATTTGATTTAACAGTCATTTTAACGTAAAAGTTCAGCTCAATTACGTTGATACTCTCGATTGTTTGGTTTTAGTTGAAAAACAGAGTAAGGTGTAATCACGTACAAAAGTTGATTATTTAGTACCTGTAAAACAACCAGAATGGCATCACAATCACACGATAACACAAACAACACTGGTTCACTTTTCAAACCACCTATGCTGGTCAGATCTGAATACAACATCTGGGAGCGAAGGATGAGTCACATCTTAGCTCAACAAAATACCGGATGTTGGAAGTCGGTTATCTTTGGACCACATGTTCCAATGGTGCCGAGTGCTGAGGGTCTAAAAGTTCTTGTACTAAAGAAAGTTGAAAACTATTCTGACTAGGACTTTCAGAAAATTGAACTGGATGTCAAGGTATTTAGCATCGTTGCATCTGCACTCCCAAATGAAATTTATGCTGGGCTGTTACATTGTAACAGTGCCAAGGAATTGTGGGATGCGCTTAAGGAACAGTTTGGTGGGACTAAAGAAGTAACTGAAAATAACCGGGAAGTTTTTTAATCAACAGTATGAAACCTTTTGTCACATTAAGGGTGAATCATTAACACAACAGTTTGAATGTTTTAGCTGTCTCATAAGTGAACTGAAACTTGTTAAGGTTGAATTTGCTAATTCAACTCAAAATAGTAGGTTTCTTAGGTCACTTCCTGAAAAATGGACACAATTGCTTTTGTAACCAGAAATTCAGTTGGGTTCAAAGATCTGACCCTGACCCAGCTTCATGGTAGACTCTTGACATATGAAAGGGAGTTGAACCAGAAAAAGAAGCTATAAGAGACTGGGAAAGTTGCAGATGACTACTCATTTGGCAACACAACTCTTTTGGGTCAGGAAGAATCTGGTAGTAGTAAGGATCAGGGTTATTTTGACAACTGTCACTTTTCCGTACATTCCGTACACTAATTGAACAGTAATCTGTGCTTTAATAACTGTGCATGATCTAGTTTTCAAGACAAATGAATTTCTGATTACTGTTATATACATGCAATGGCATTTCATGTTGCAAGACTTTTATTATTACTACATGCAACACAATATAGCACAGAACAGAATTGGCACCATTATCAGACAAACTAAAAATGCTGATGAAGTTCAGTACATAGACAGACAGCGTTTTGAGGCCCAGTATGAGCCAGAGACTACGTATTACACTAGTATAGTGTGTAGGGAAGTAAGGACCACAAAACTGCTTTTCTAGGTGATAGATAAAGTGCCGGAAAGTGACTAAAACCCACATAAAGTGAAGAATTCTGCATAAATCAGCAAAATTCAGCATTTTAACAAGTTTATTACATGCAAAAATATGACTAAATGGTCCTGAATGCTTTCCTAAGTGTCAGGAATCAAAAGGGTCACAAAAGGGTACTTAAAAAATCATTAAACGGAATAGTTTGACACTTTAACAAACCGGTATCTAACCGAACAACCGGACATTACCCGAAACACCAAAATATTGCTAGAAGCATTGTTTTATTATTTCTAAGCTAGTTATGATCCCGAACACCCTAACACACTATATAATGCATGATACACTTAAAACACTAGACTTTACACTTAACCTCCAACTAATTAACACCATTTACCATCAAAGTTACACATAACCCCCCCCCTTCATGTCTACGGTCACAAGAAGTGGCCCCACCCTTAAGATTTGCATAATCTTCCTAAATCCCATTTGATTTTGCTTAGATTTGGCTAAGATCATGTATGTACTTCTTGAAACATACTAACCATTTGGATAAAAAGGGATTAGAGATTATATAATGGATCATAATCACCCATCTTCTTCAACACCACATCTCTCTCTCCCTCTCTCCCTTGCTCTCGGCCGAGCATAGTGGCACCACCACCACCATTAATCATCCACCATCTATCCATTCCAAGGTCACTACTTGATGTTAGAAGGTGATTAAGGAAGCTTGGTGCTTGCGGAACTTGAAGGACCTCTACTACTTGCTTTTACCCACCACATTCATCACTTTCATCTTCAAGTGTTCTTCCCTAGCTTAGAGCTAGTAGTAAGACTCTCATAACCCTTGTTTACTTCTATTTTAGTTGGATAAAGGATGTATTATGTTGTAAATCACAAGAACACTAAAAGACATAATCTTGAATCTTGAACATAAGCTTAACATATGATGAAATATGGATGAAATGATGTTGTTTAGTATATGTATGAAGTTTGATTGTTGTTTACTTGAGATTATGATGTTGATCATCATAAGGAGCTTGCTAGATTGTTATTAAACACATGATCTAGCAAGTTAGAGGATGATTATGTGTTAACACAAGAAGATCATCCTCATACATAAGCATGAACTTGAATAAAAAGATGATTTCTTGGAAAATAATAAACAAAGTAAGCTAGTAATCTTATGGATCTAAGATTTATGAATGGTTTTCCAAGAGAACCAAGTTTAAAATGTGATTTTTAGAAGATCTTGGTTTTTACTTAAATATACACTATTTTTGGTAATAAAATAAGTGTAGAGACACTAGAGAAACAAGAAGATCTCACAAAGAAACATTTTTGTAAAATATGTTTACAAGTTGTAAACACCTAATCCTTTCAAGAATGAGATTTTAAAAGAAGTAAACACACTTTAGAGGGTAACTAAACCTACTAAACACTTTACCAAGTTACTACAAGTTTTTGTGGAAACTCAAGTTCATGATCTTTATATAGACGGCTATGTTCTAGTACTTGGTAAGTATAATATTGTTTAGGGTTGATTGTTGATTATTGTGTGTTGATTTTGAAAAGAAAATGATATGCTAAATAGCATGGACACCTCCATTTTCAAAGGAAACTATGGCAAAATTTTCAAAAAAATATAAACACTTAGAAAATATTTTCTAAACAAGTATTTACAAGTATGTTTTAAACTATGTTTTTCAATATAAACCTTGCCATAAATTTTGTTACAAAAATACAAGTATTGGAGGTTGGTTTTTGTAAATAAAAATGGATTAATATATATTTAGAATATATATTTTATATTAAAGACACTTGTGTGAATATTTGTATACTTTGTGGAATAGTTATATTATTTTAGGTAAAATAATATAACTTAACAAATACCAAGAACTTACAAATCCAAAATAATACAAAAAATCTCACGGGATAAATACATAAGTTACACACTTGATATTGTGAAACCGAACGCAAAAACGTAACTTACAAAATATTCCAGAAAATACTCTTATAAATATATTTTTGGCAAATATTATTTTGGAAACGAAAGAAGTGAAAATATGATTTTTGTACATACTACCAAGTTAAGTCATATTTTCAACAAGGAGAAAATATATTAATTTTGGGAAGTAAAAATATATTTTCTTGAATATTTAGAAGATGTATGATTTTGGGAAAAATATATATTTTCTGGACAATACATTATTTTTAGACAAAATGAGTTTACTTATATATTTTCTAAAGTGAGATTTGAAAATATATTATTTTGATCTATAACTACAAGAATACGAAAGTACATGTATGAGATACCCCCATCCTTGGGAAGGAAATACGAAGTTAAATACTTGAGAAGTATTAATATTGTTTAAAACAATTATTCCAAAATGAAATATAATTTAAAGTTAAAATAATTTATTTTAACAAGAAATTATAACTTGGAATAATATTGGGAACATAAGAAACGTAACTCAAAAACGTAAATACTAAGGCAAGGCACGACCCATTCGTCTAATAGACCCTAGTACATTGTAGGGAGTCGTGTTTACTGAGGAGATTTGAGTTACGAGTATCGAAGACGCAAAACTGTGAGTTCATGTTCCCCCTTTTCTCTTAACTGTTTTTGGCTTTATAACTCTCGGGGGTGGAATACATGTTACGAATACTTAAACGGTATAAATTGCCTATGAAATGAATTACTAGATCATGTGAGCATAGACTTAATATTGAAATGCCATTAGTACTTAATTAGGGACGAAGGTTAGAATCTAACGGGTACGGCCGAGCCCCACTCATGGTCCTTATGTGACCTCTTGAGTGCTTCGGTGTCCCAGTCGAGGGAAATCGACACAGTCGAGGGAAATTGACATAGTCGAGGTAAATGGACATAGTCAAGGGAAATTGACATGGTCAAGGTAAATTGACATAGTTGAGGGAAATCGACATAGTCGAGGGGAAATCGACAAGGGTACAAGCCTACTCATTACGAGTGCTCCCTATGTCCTCACATGCCTTAATGTCATTGTAAAAACATTCATTTGATATGTTCATACACGCTTTTCATACCTGATTTCAAAGGAGTCTCTCAAAGATTTACAAGTACTCACACAAAACGCATGAACTCGCTCAACTTTTATTGATGTTTTCCAAAATTACATGTATTTCAGGTAACAGGTTGGATCTTGGGCGCGGGTGTTGTTTCTAGAAGTAAATTTCAAGTTTAGATGTCATCCACTTTTGTTGGTTTGTAACCTAGTCAAAGGTTGTGTTTTAAAACTTAAATAACTAGTGTTGTAATACTCAAATTTTATGAATGGATGAACATCGTTTTAATCATGTAGTTGTTTATTATGATTGAATGCAATGATATTAAACCAGTCACACATCATACGCTTCCGCAAAAGTCAGGGTGTGACAGTTTGGTATCAGAGCTTCGATTGTAGTGAACTAGGATTCCTTCTCGAGTTTAGACTACAATCACTAGAATTCTCTCACACAAACATTTTCACAAAAAGGTTTTCGTTGCATTCACGTAAGCGTCAAGATCCATGAGTCAAACATTTTCCAAAGAAGAGACAAGGCAAGGACATTAGTAGGGAATACCCCAAAATAAGGTGCCAACTAAGGCATAGTCTACACGAGTTAGACTTGCCAAAGACAAAACAACCCCCCAAAGGATAAACGAGAGTTATATGTGATATGATGCATCGAAATGCCTGTTTATGCTAAGTAACATATTTGTTTATTGATACATACATACGAATAAGTGTACGGAATAATTATTGACGTGAATAAGATACATTCGACTCCGAATCCTATTATTATTCTTACTCGCACGATGAAGTTATCGGCCTCGCGTTCATTGCAAAACTCATGGC
The DNA here is from genome assembly GCA_030545235.1 of Helianthus tuberosus. Classification (NCBI taxonomy): domain Eukaryota; kingdom Viridiplantae; phylum Streptophyta; class Magnoliopsida; order Asterales; family Asteraceae; genus Helianthus; species Helianthus tuberosus. The sequence goes on along the minus strand of JARYGA010023757.1, from coordinate 11,091 downwards.
TGGAGTGATTACCAAACAAGATTCTAAGCTTGCTTCCGTAGGAGATGGCTGCTCTTCCCTCTCGATCGTGAAGGTGCCTGACTACGGTAGTGACGGTGAGGCAGAGGCGGCAACCTTGAACAACTTCTTAATCAGCAGGACGGGATCCCTGTGGCTTTTGTGAAGCGAGATTGACGGCATACTTGACCAGAAAAGGAAGATGAAGTATTCATCTTGAAGGTGCCCCTCCAACTACCAGGAATTCTCCTTATTCCTATTTCGTTTAATCATCGTGCCTATACGCGCGTAACGATAACTAGTGTTAGCGCATGGACCACCGCAATGGTCCTTTCCATGTCAGAGGTATAAGGATAGTAGTGTCCCCTCCTTGGTTGATCATCTGCTTGGACGAGGGAAAGTTGGGGTGACCATGCAAGACAATTTATTATTACGGGGGCCCACGTAATAACGACTTGTAGTGCATGGAAACCCTGGTGGACTCTGCGGGTCAGACTAATGATCACCATCCCTCTAAAAATAATCTATAGGTGTTCACACCTTCATCTGGTAAAACAATACATAGACCAAAGAAAACTAACGTAGAAGAAGAATCACTACTACTTTCATATTATGAAACTTGCATGACCGAGGTAAAGTAACCTCGAGTTCATTTTGTCTCCCCATTACACGCAACAAGTCAAGTTGCCAAGTTTATAGGAAAGCTCAGTAATTGTTTCCTCACTCATACATTGTTGAGTATATATGCATGAGATATTGGGTGATTACCTATTTACTTATGGTACTATGTACCTCATAGACAATTATGGAATGTTGTCTAATCCATCCCATGCTTTTGACAGAAGAGAATGCCACCCAGACGTGACACAAACTCCAGTACGTTACCAAGGATAGAAGCCGAGCTTCAAGAACGCATCTCACAAGCAATTGCACGACATGAAGCCCTCCGCTCTAAGCACAGCGATGGCACTACCGGAAATAACCCTCCAACTGGCTGCACCTATAAACAATTCCTGGACTGCAAGCCATTGAATTTTGATGGCATAGGAGGTGCCGTTGCATTTGTTCGTTGGGCAGAAAAGACTGACTCTGTTCTAAGAATGAGTAATTGTTCGCCCCAGCGGAGTGTTACCTATATCTCAGGGTTGTTTATGGACGGCGCACTCTCTTGGTGGAACCTTCAGGTTCAGACCCTTGGTGAAGAGGCTGCTTATGCACTGAGCTGGGACGAGCTCAAGGAAATGATGGAGAAGAAATACTATTCTAGGGCTGAAATCCAGAAGTTTGAGGTGGAGTTCTGGAACTTGAAAATGGACGGGCCGAAGATTCCTGAATATGTCCAGTGTCACTCTTACTGAAGAAGCTCTACGCATGGGAAAATTCTCGGAATCTGAGGATAACAAGAAAGAGACTCACGTGGAGTCATCAGGCGACAAGAAAAGGAAGTCCTCAAATCTAAAGATGGGCACCCAAGTCAGCTATGGAAGCTCTAAAGCAAACAAAAGAAGGGAAGTGTGTAGGATCGTTGTCGGACCCGAAATGAGTCGTTCAGAGGTGTTCTACTCAAAATGAAAGGCGAAAACAGACACAATGAGTTGAATTCAGCTAGATCTTCACTTAAACTGTCTTGTATATTAATTCTTATACGATTACAGATCTGTAGACACTTCGACAGAGCTTCGCCGTCGGAAACAAGAAGAATACAAATGATTTCGCTCAAGTGCTATTTATAGAGTTGAGATTTCGCTTGAACATGCTTCAAGCGAAATACCATCCAAGCGAAATAACAAACATTACATTCAAGTGAAATAACAACAATTAACTCCAAGCGAAATCACAAGTTGACATCTTCAAGTGAAATCACCCATTTGACTTGATTTCTCAAACTTCGAGCCATGTGTAATGCAAGACTCGATACAAGACGAAGTCAGCAGACGTATGCACTAACAGACTCCCCCTAGATGTTGACGAGTCGTAAGTGTCGAGTCTTCAACGTCTTCAGTCTTTATCAGTCTGAACTTGTAAGCATCCTCAAACTTTATCTCCTTCTTCTCTTCAGCATCAACAGATTCACCTCGAATAATCTTTACTCTGATGTCTTCAGACTCCACCTTCGTCATGCTGGTATCACAGTCTGGCTTGTTTAAATCACAGAGTCTTCAGGTATTGGAACCTGGCTTTCTATTACATTCTTCAGGTTCAGAATCAAAACCTGACTAAGCCTGCACATACTTATCCCAGAAATAAATTTCTCAAATTTAACATTTTACAAATTTATCTATACGGACTCCCCTTCAAAATAAACCAGAATGATTTATCAATGATAAAAACCTCAGATAACCACTTGTATACACATATTCAAAAACTTTTCTCATTTAGAACAAACACTCCCCCTCACCACATGCTCATCATGTTTAGCACTCAGAACTTTGAAAATCAGCTCTCCAACACCAGTTGTTGAAAATCTTTTTGTATTTTTCAAAAAATTATGCTAAAACACACTAAAAATCTTTTTGGATTTTTGAATAGAATGAGATGCATTAAAGAACTATTTACAAACTTTATTTTTGTGAGTTTGTGTAAGAGGATCATATCAGTTTTTGAGACAAATCACCAACATCGTTAAGCTTTAAACATTTTAAGTTCTAAACAATTCACTTAGATTGTCAGTATACTGATCCACTTAAATTCTCACACAAATTTCAACTGTTTCGAGATATGAGATTAATGTCTTAAGCACTTAAACTTAATCGCGTGTCCCACCTCAGAATATACTCCCGTATCCAGATCCCAATATTCAGTCTTACAGGTGAGTATACCACAGATGATATCTGTAAGGGATTAAATTGCGAAGAACCGTGAGAGCTCAGGTCAGAACTTCCGTTCAGCAGAGAGATGACGGCTTCGACTTTTGGTGTGTTCCCTTTAGAGGATCTTTTGTTTCAACAGCATGATTAGCATTTTGCAATGTTTCATCATTTTTTATGCTGAGGGTGGCGCTATATTTCAAGCAAGCATAAAGTATTCTCCGGGGACTAGGCCATTGCTTCCGCATTATCAGAAGTCCCGGGATAATACCCCAGATATCACTGAGTATAAAGGCCTAGTATCTCAGAAAGAGGGACCTTTCAAACAAGATTTCGGGGGTTACCCATATATCCGAGAGATGTTACCCACAATATAAGCAAGTTTGAAATTTAGGTTTATATCTCGTCACAATCTACTAAATGTGTAAAAACCTACTGGCACATCATCAGTGAGACCGTTTATCACATTTGACTTTCCATTTCTTTAGCATGCTGTGATAGTCCACTGATGTACTATCATTTCCTCTTCTTTGACACAAAACTCATTTTGAATTTTATCATGTTTTTGGCTTTTTTCAAATTTTTAAATGTTTTTGGATTTTCAGAAATTCTTACTCCCCCTAAAATGCAAACACATTTAAGGAAATTTGAAAACAAACTATACAAGCAAATTGACAACCGATATCGAATCGCTTCACTTCGCCATCCACTTGGCATAAACAATCAGAACTTCCCATTTCAACAAACTATTTTCTCATTATGATTTCAAAACACTTAAGTTTGTTTTAACCAAAATGATTTTTCTGGAAAATAAGTTTTGTTGATTTTACCACTTGTAAAATTGGGGTTTGATTCATCACATTGTTTTTCAACCACTTGTAGGAAAATGCAAGTACAACTTAATGTCCTTGATTTACCACTTGTCAGTGAAAACCTTCTCAAACACTAGCAGGTTCACTCACCAACCAAAACCACTTGTAAATGAAAATATAACAAAATAAAGATATCACCTGCAAATTTACCAACCAAAACTTTCAAGAATGATGCCGATTCCTGCTCCACTCTTACCTACCTGGGAGCTCCGGCAAGTCATACTTATCACTTATGAAAAACAGACATCCAAGCTTCACCAAACTTGGATGTTTCTTCTTCACCTGCACTTGGGTAGTAAGTTGCCTTTTTTGTTTCATAAAATTCTTTTACCCCTTGAACTTTACCCTCAACCATCTTTCCAAAAATCTTTTTAACATTCCCATTAAATGCTTTATCAACATCAAATTCTTTCTTTTCAGAATAGAACTGATTCGATATATCAACGTTCCCAACCTTTGATTTAAAATTCTCAGCCTTCAATGGTGGAAAATGAACATCATCCATTGGAGGTACTGAGTTTTCATCTTTTAACTCAACTTGTGGCTCATCTGACTTTATGGAATCAGATTCATCACCAAGAACTTTCTTAACAACCCACACTTGGTTGTCCTTAGCTCTCCTTTTATAAAAATGAGTTTTTGAGCATTCACCAACTTCATATGTTGAGTTTTCAAAAATTTTAAATTTTTTCGTTGGTGGCTCATTTTTCTCAACAACTTCTTTTCCTTTGAGTTTCTTAGAGACTTCATGTTTTGTTTTTGTAGCTTGAGAACAGTTCCATGCAATGTGACCAGCTTCATTGCACGTGTAACAAGTTCTTGTCTCCTTTCGTTGATTAGCTCCATTCTTTACATTCTCTTGCTTCTTTGCAAGGAATTCTCTGTTTGATTGTTTCCAGAATGGGCTTTTTGCTTCTTCTTCCGAGCTTGTCCCTGAAACAAATGTCATTTTTGATTTAAAATCTCGGATATATTTTTCATTTTTATAATTTTCTGGTGGAATAAAACCTAAACCTTTCTTTTTGAAATTACCGTTATGGTTTGGTTTCTTTTGAAAACCAGAACCATAACCTTTTTTCTTGTTTAACCGTTGTTGAACTCTTGAAGTGTATTTTTTAGGTTTTTCAATAAGATTTTCATCTTTTATTTTAGAAATATTAATTTCTGTTAGTTTGAAAACCTTTTTGAACTTTTCAAAATTAACACTTCTTATTGGAAATTCCTCATCAGAATATAATTTGTCTGAATCAATCAATGTATATGCCACTTTGATTGCTTCGTCATTCAAATTAGATTTTGCTAACAGGAATTCTTTATTGTAAACCCGTTTAACCGACGACTTTGAACTGTTGACCGATGAACTCGAACTTTTAACGGACGAACTTGAACACCCAGACTCGGACTTTGACTTAGACTTTAACTCCGACTCCTCATCTGTATCCAACACCTGATCGACCACCTTTTTTATTAACTCGGACTCATGATCAGTGTCAGATGATGTAAAAACGACGTCAATTTTTTCTGGTAATTCATCGGTTATGCCAGACTTTAACTTTATATTGACCGCTTTTTCGACTTGCTCCTCATTCGGTTTTCTAGGAGAATATCCTTCCCAAATCGGAGGCGGAAACTTGTTATAACTAACGCTCTGTTTCTTACCAGTATCCTTCTTCTTTGGCTTCTCATCTTTAAATGCTTCAAAACCTGCAACAGTTGGATAAATTCGATCAATGAGATAATCAGAACTAGAATAACTTTGCAATAAACGTCTAATTCTCTCATTTTCAATCTTTTCTGTCTCCAACTCCTGCTGCAACTTGGCACATTCCTCAATGTAGTGATTTATCGCCTTCTGCTTTGTCATCATCACAGCATTCATCATGGTCAATGCATCTTCTCTTTCTGAATTAGTCTTTTGTAGACTAGTTACCGTTCTATTCAATACATCGTAAGATTCTTTCACGTAGTTGAGATTGAATAATAATTGTTCTTTCATCTTTTCTTGCTCACTCAGTTTCTCATCTTTTTCAGCACATTGCTTGCACGATTCTGAGCACTTTAAGCAAGGCTTGATGACTTCCACAATCTTTTCAACTTCGATGACCTTCTCAACCTCAATCACTGTTTCAGATTCAGTCACCTTCTCAGCTTTAACTTCTTCATTTTGAACAGTCTCTTCTTCTTGATCAACACTTTCACTCTTCATTTTCTTTTGTTCTTTTGCAGCACGTCTTTCCTTTAGCTTCTCCAAGCGATCTGCAAAATAGAATTGAAAACTTTCAGGAGATAGATGAGTTTTTGCAACATTAATATGTCTTTCTTCCTCATCATCACCACTGTCATCAGTTGGTGATTCATCAAAATCTATTGTTTTCTCAGAATTATCATCTGAAAAACTAGAATCAGATTGTGTTTGATCAAAATTTAATGTCTTTTCAGAGCTGTCATCTGAAGAAACAGAATCAGATGATGTTTGATCAAGAACAGTTGCTTCTTCTGAACTTTCATCGGATGACACAGATTCTTCTTTTTGATTCTTCTCATGAACACCAATCACTTTCATCCATTCGGTAAACAAATCAGGTTCTTGAACTATCTTTGCAATGAAAGCTTTAAAATTCCCATTCTCATCCGCAAACTGATCCCAGCTGAAACCCTCAGGTAATTTTTCATCATCTTGATTTATTAAACATGCTTTACTATCAGCTGAAATATATTTGTTCCAATTGAATCCTGGAGCCATTTTCTCATCATCTTGATCAATGATACCAGAATAAGCTTTCTTATTTGCATCTTCGATCATTTTCCCATGAGCAGTTTGTGTTTCCTTTTGTTGATATGGTTGATGAGCAACTTGTTGATATATGGCTTTCCGATAATAATCATCTTTACCAAAAGGATTCTTTGCTCCACTAGCCTCTTGATTTTTGCATTCTCTCTTGAAATGACCTTTCTCCCTGCATCGAAAACAAGTAACTTTAGATTTATCAAAACCCAAAGTAGACACATGGGCATCTAGAAAATCATTTCTCCCTGTGATCATTTTAAACTTTTCTGCTCTTCTCAAAACACTAGCTAGATACCATTTGATGTCCATGAGCTCCATTTCTTCAGCGTCTATCTGATCGTAATCCTCTTTTGTCAGCATAGGATTTCCGATCCTCCCTGCAACCAAACCTTCATAGGATTGTAGCACAGTTGCAAGTAACGCCATGTGATCTTTTGCAATTTCTTCAGAAAAACTTTGACCATCTGGAAGATTCAAAGCAATGTTGCACTGTATCACACAACCATTTCCACTTTTTGAGCTTTGAGAATGAAAACTTGAAGTTGAACTCTTCGGATTAACATTCGGATATGAAGAAAATCCACTGCTGCTGTTTTTACTTTGTTCAACATTTCCAGATAAGTCTCCAGTACTAAAAGCGGTTTGAATTTTAGGACTCCTTTCAATCTCTTGAACACTGCCTTTGTAATACATCTTCACATCTTGTTGATTACTTGGATTATTCATCCTTGCAATCTTTTGCTATTCAAGATCTTGACCTTCAATCTTCTTGATGAACTGAGATATTGTTAAACCATCATAAACTCCGGTGTTCTTTAAGATCATCAAGAATGTACCCCACTCTTTCTGAGGTAAAGCATCAGCCAATTTGTCTACCCATTCTTCACGATCTTTGGTTATGCTTAACAACGACATAGAACGAACTAAGTGGCAGTATCTTTCAATCAGTTTCTTTGTATCTTCCTCTGGCAGACTTGTGAATAGATCAAATTCTTTCTTAAGCAGTGCCTTTTTACTTTTGATCATCTTCTCACTTCCCTCAAATTAAATTTTAAGAGCATCCCAAATTGATTTTGAAGTTTTGTCATGTTGAAGCAATACAAAGATGTCTTCTTTAATAGCTTGCTGAAGTAGACTAATCATCATCTTTTCAGCTTTGTACATGTCTCGTTCTTTGTCATTAAATTCAGAGATTTCTTTCTCAACTTGCAGATCAGTACGTGGTAGAACATACTTTTTCAAAATACACTCCCAAGATCTCAAATGATTAGCTTGAACCCAGTTTTCAAATCGATCTTTCCATCTGTAATACTCCTCAATGCTCATCAGCTTCAGTGGTTTTTGCGTAGTTCCAGTTTCATTTTCCAAGTTCATGTTTTGAGCAATGGTAGCCGTAGTAGTCGGAGATGTTGCAAATGCGTTGTAAAATTCTTCACTCATGATTCCGTAAACTTTTTCTCAAACACAGTCACTTTCAAGCGAAATAAAGACTTCAAGCGAAATAACCTGCACAACAACTTCTCAAGCGAAATTAAGGTTTCAAGTGAAATCTGCACTTTCAAGCGAAATAAAGATGATTTTCAAGCGAAAACACCTTCACAAGCGAAATCAGTTGTAATTCAAGCGAAATGACTTATTTCGCTTGGAATTCTCACACTTTTTCAAGCGAAATTAGATGGTACGTTCAAGCGAAATTAGGTTTCTAGTCCATTTTTATCACTTTTACTTCGAATTTTGATCTGATTCTCTCAAGGGTTTGTTAAAACAGTATTTCACTTAAGTTGTGAAAAATTCAGGCCATTTTGACCGTGAAAAATTGTTCAATTGATAAAAGAAGGTGTAGAAGCAAGAAAATGAGATGTAATCAAGCTGAAAACTGCAAAACTCCTCCTCCTGAGCTCGGATACCACTTGTAGGATCGTTGTCGGACCCGAAATGAGTCGTTCAGAGGTGTTCTACTCAAAATGAAAGGCGGAAACAGACATAATGAGTTGAATTCAACTAGATCTTCACTTAAACTGTCTTGTATATTAATTCTTATACGATTACAGATCTGTAGACACTTCGACAGAGCTTTGCCGTCGGAAACAAGAAGATTACAAATGATTTCGCTCAAGTGCTATTTATAGAGTTGAGATTTCGCTTGAACATGCTTCAAGCGAAATACCATCCAAACGAAATAACAAACATTACATTCAAGCAAAATAACAACAATTAACTCCAAGCGAAATCACTAGTTGACATCTTCAAGCGAAATCACCCATTTGACTTGATTTCTTGAACTTCGAGCCATGTGTAATGCAAGACTCGATACAAGACGAAGTCAGCAGACGTATGCACTAACAAAGTGAACCCGCCCCATGGACGGAAAGCTTATGGAGCTGCTAAAGAGGCTGGTGGTAAGGTTTATTTAGGAAATAAGCCAAGATGCGAGGAATGCAATTTCTACCACAAAGGTCGATGTCTAAGGCCCAAGTGTGGAAAGTGTGGAAAGGAAGGGCACAGCAAGGATGCCTGTTGGGCGAAGGATCCAGGCAGAAGAGATAATGGGAAAATTCCAGGCTGCTACAGGTGTGGTGAAGTAGGGCACTTGAGGAAAGATTGCCCTAGGAAGAACCAAGCAAGGAAGGGTCTTCACGATCGGAGCTCGTGAAGCACGTCAGGATCCAGATGCGGTTACAGGTACATTCCCTATTAACCAACCTTATGCATCTATTTTTTATTAATACTGGCTCCAACTTTAACCTTGAATGCTTAGAACTTAAGAACTACTTGGCCTAGTTTCAAGTAGAATAGACGTCCCGTATTCTTTAGAAATGGGTATATAGAAGGCTAGTTTAAGCAGACAAAGCAATTAAGGATTATATTTTGGGACTCAGAAGGCCGGAACCTTCTATTACCATTGACTTGGGAAGTCATGATATGGTAGTCAGCATGGATTGGATATCCAAGTGTAGAGCCAAGAGTTGTTCGTTGTAAGGAAAATCAGTCGCATCCCTCTTGCGAATGATGAAACCCTTATAGTACGCAACCTTCCTGCAATAGGTGCAAGGGTGCTAGACCCCATAAGGCAGCGGATCTGCGACACCTCTCATTGGTCGAAGAGTCACAGAAGCGCCTCTGAGTAGACTGCATAGCCTTCCTAGCTCATGTTGCCTATAAGGAGACCTAGGAGCTGGAGCTAGAAGACAACCCCGTGGTGGAGGAATCCCCAGCAGACCTTCCCGGAGACTTGACAGGAATACCTCCACAGCGACAAGAGGAGTTTGGGATGAACCTAGTGCTAGGAGCGGCACCAGTGCCGAATGACGCCTTACCGACTAGTTTCGTCCGCGAAGCATGAGCCTCCGATATAACTGCAAGAGCTACTAGACAGAGGGAATTAAGGACATGACATCCTTAGTTAAGGACATGAGAAGAAAGTCGGCGGTTTCCATCAACTTCAGAGGATTGGATATCAAGGACCGGTATCCTTTTTGCCAAGGATTGGCAACATGATTGGACCAACCGTAAGATTCCAGTTACTACTTAAGGAGTGACTTGAGGCCAGGAAGTCCTCAACTGCGAATACAAGAAGGAAATAGCCCTAAAATGACCTTTCAGACTCGCTTCGAGCGTTACGAGTTCCTTGTCGTACCATTTGGCTTAACACTTGCATCGATAGTATTCATGGACCTCATGAATCGAACGTGTAAGCCATACATAGATCACGATTATATTTATTGGCTACATTCTTATATGCCAACGACCAAGGAAGGTCGTGAGCAACATCTGTAATTTATCTTGCGACTCTTAGAGAAAGAACAGTTATGTGCTAAGATGTCGAAAAACGGATTTCGAATTCGCGAGGTAAGAACTTTAGGATACATGGTGGATAAGAACGAGATTCAAGCCAACCCTGCAATTGAGAGCTAAGGAGTTAGAACTTAAATACTGATCACAAGGGTTGCAGCACACCGTTGATCGTAAGAACTTAAATATTATCGAAGATGGACTGAGCTACTGAACGATGCAGACTGTATGGACATGTTACGTGCTTGTGTGATAAACTTTGACGAAAAGTTGGAACACTCACTTGACCTTAGTGGAGTTTTCCTACAACAGTATCTATCACACCGCTGTTTAAACCGCTTCATGAGAAGCTTTAGATGGAACATAATAAGTCGATCCCCGTTGTGTTAAATGGAGACCAGAGATAAACAATCTACTGGCCCGAGTTGGTTCAGGAAGAATCAGAGGCAAGATCGTTCAGATATGTGATCATATCAAGACAACCCGCGGAATACAGAAAGATTGCGCCGACGAACGGCAGAAATCGTAGGAATTTGAGATAAGAAGTATGGATTTAATGGGAGCCTCGCCTTGAGAAGGCGTGATGCGATTTGGAAAACGTGGAAGGTTGGATCCCCAGTATATTAGACCTTTCGAGGTCCTGATAGGGATCGGGACCATTGCTCACAAGCTGAAACTTCCAGAAAAGATCCGTAGTGATCACGACACCATCCACGTGTCTAGTCTTTAGAGGAGTCTGACTCAAGGAATAGTCGTTATTCCCACAAATAAGATTCACGTCAACGAAAAACTCCAATTTACTGTAGAGCCTGTTAAGGCTGTGGACCGAGAGTCC
>JARYGA010023756.1:0-30950 GCA_030545235.1 Helianthus tuberosus | reverse complement strand
AAGATGTCTTTTTGCCGCCTAAGTTAGGCGGTGCATTATTATAATAAAGTATTCGTCTTTTCAGTTACTGTTTGTAATTATTGTTTTTGATAAGCTTTATCTCTGAAGTCTGTAACACGTCCCATCTTTCAAGTTTGGCGTTTTAGATTCTAATATAATAAATTTTCCCTATCTTCAGTATTACTGATTTGTATTTTTTTTGTTTCTAGTTACATTTCAAGTTTGCTTTTTTATTTTTTATTTTTTTGGGCTTTTTATAATACTTTTTCAAAGCAATTTTATTATAGTTTGGGAGTTTTGGTGGTGTTTAACAGGATGATATCGTTTAAACAAGCATTTTGGTTGTTTTGGCATTTTTATTATATATGACGTTTTTATTATATAACAATCAACTGAAAAGGAAAATAAAAAAAAATGAATACATAAACAATTGATCTTCCAAATCTTCACTGTCAGCAGTCTCTTTCTTCTTTTTTGAATCATGTTAACTGGCTGGTTCGACTTTCGTATGATTCATTTTGTTTTTTTTTTTGTTTTTCAAGTAGTTTTATGTGTCACTGTTTGGAAGCACATAGTCTGACATCAGCATCTTTTTCTTGAAGATTTGTCCATCTCATGCAGCAAAATGTTATTGAGTTTAGACCTTTTCAGCCAACAATCTTGAATTTCACAATGAACAATGTGTGATTTTTTAACTTTTTTGGTGTTTTACTGATAAATAGAACGCTACGAAATAAGAGCACCTTAAACTTCAAAATTTGATCATGCTAAAATCAATAATGTTTTGCTGTATGAGATGGACAACATTGTTATTCCTCTGTTAAGAAAGATAACTGACAATGTTGTCCACCCCATACAGCTAAACTTTATTGACAACAAAGCTCAATAATGTTTTTGTATGTTTTGGCGTTATAAATTGGATGGAAGTTGAGGATTAGTCAATAAGATTTTACTCAATGAAATGGACAACATCCTCACTTAAGGATTTTGTCCATTTCATTGAGCGAAATCTTACAGACAACCAAACTGAATTTCAAAAAAACGCTTTGGGTTAGAAGGTATTTGATGTTTGGGTTTTTTGGCATTTCTAAGGCGAATGGGATATATGAAATATGGTGTTTGGGTTTTTGTTTGTGTTTTTAATTGAAGGTCTGAGATGTTGTATATATAGGATTTTTTTGGCGGGATTTTACTCTAATTAAGTTTGGCGTTTTATATTTAATGGCGTTTTTACTGGGAATGGTCTGGGATTTTTGTTTTTGGCATTTTATTTTCATGAGATGGCGTTTTGTGTGGAGAAGTCAAAAGACCCTTTTACCCTTAATGAAGCGCGTCCACGTAATAAAATTGATGTTATTTACGAAAATGCCACCGCGCCAATCTAGTCCATAGATTGTTTTGATCGGACGATCGATTAGCGTTCTCACCGTTCTCGCACTTTCCACCGTTTTCTCTAAATCCCGACCCTATATATATATATATATATAACTTAATAAGGATAAGAGTTAATCCTAGGTCAATGCTTAGACTCAGAAAGTCTATGGATTATGCTATTGTGATGTTCGAGTTTAAACACAAAAGGCTACTGTTTAATTCTCTCAAATGTTGGCTCTAATAGCAACCTGTCACACCCCGATATTTTATTTCACCTGGTGGGCCCGGATGGGGTATACGTGACGAGATTAATATCATATACACAAATAGCACAGCAGAAGTCTTGGATTTAAAATACTATTTCAAATAATAATGTCTGAATGTTCAAAATATAATACAGATGGATGTATCAAAAGATCCACAGGCGGATCGAAAATTTACAAAATGAAATAACAGACCATTAGGCTTCTTATACAAGGAGTTGCAAATTCCTCTTAAGCATTACCGGGCACTTCCAGCCTATTTCGTAACCTTGCAACCTGTCACTTAGTCTTTTGAAGATACGTCAGTTTACACTGGTAAATACAAATAACCGACTCATTTTGAAAATATTTCAAAATTGTTTTAAGTGCACAAAGGCACATGTAATTTTATAAATAACTTAGGACAATAATAATTATCTTGTATACAGTTTTACATGCTTGTCAATACATATGGGGCCCGGTACAGAAACCGATAACATGATTAACCGACACGCCACTTTTAACCCATAAAAGGGTATCCCCAATATGGGTAGAAAAATATTTTATAATAACATTAGCATCTGTTAGGTGTATGACTACACCCCGTACATAAGTCGTGGCCATTTGCAATTAAATGAGCCGAGGATATCCAGGACACAGTCATATTAACCCCCAATGTTTAAGTTCTCAAGCAAAACAGATTAAAACGAGTTATGCGGATTTTCTAGTCACAATCCGACATATGATCCCATACCCGACCAAGCGGTAATAATTTACCGTATCCCAAGCCCGTATAGGGAAAATAGGTTAAGAGTATTTACCTGGATTAATAATCTCACAATGCAAGATATAAATAATAATCACAATCGTTTATCAATTAACTAAGCTTGGTTGCAATCTACTGGAATGCCTTAGTCTGAAATGAATGGTATAATAAACAATTAGAATATTAACGGGTCTTATTCAAGTCATAGACTTGGACCGGTTAACTTAAATTAATGAAAACGGTACGATACGCTAGATTAAGCGATGATCGGATAGAATGTAGTTTAATCCTCACAAGTACTAAGACTTGTATAATATGGATAAACAATATACATTCTGGAATTTGAAATGAAGTTGAAAAGAATTGACCCGTTTCGGTAAACTTATGTAAACTAGTTACATAAGCTTAACCGTACGCGCATAGGCGATATTGGGTGATTGAATGAGCTATAAACAAGTTCAATATGCCAAATCATTTTAATTATGTTATAACATCAGTAGGTTTTCAAGTTTATATGTTCATTATGGTTTAAAACCAAACTATGTACCATAAGGTCATTTTAGTCATTATATGGCATAATTCATGAACTTGTATAAAAACTTATGTTATGAACAAGTTCATTCTGCCAAAACATGTTAATTGTACTACCATATCAGTAGGTTATTCATTTCACATGTTTATCATTGATTAAAACATTGTTTTGCACAAAAAGGGCATTTGGTTAATAATAGGCATATTATAAGAACTTGTGTAAAAACTCAGGAGCTGATTATGATCAGGTAGTATAAACACAGATGGTTATTCTACACTATAATATGATCATAATGCAACTTAGAATCAGTAGCTAAAGTTGCTAAATCGGGTCATAATCGAAAGTCAAAGTCGAAGTCAAACTGCTTGACTTTCGGTTGCGAATCGACATGTAAACTGGAAATGACGGGCTGAACATGTTTATACATGTTCTAATATTAGTTACCAACTGATATGATGTTAAAAACATGAGTTAAAATGTTTATAACTTCATTTGTTAAGTTTTCCGAAAATCTGCCGTTTGACTTTTTATTGAACATAACTTTGAGCCGTCATTTGACCAACTTAACGTGATTTCCAGGAGTTGCCCTTTTGAGGGATTAACACCAACCTTATTATGATCATGTAGCCATGTTTGATTCGAACAATGGCTGGAACATAATGGTCTAAACCGAAAGTCAAAGCAAAAGTCAATTTGCTTGACTTTCGACTAATAAAAGCCTATAAAAATGAAAAGAGCTGGAAAGGAACACTTACTTGTGATCCTTAGAATATTTAGAACTTAGGGGAAGCTCCTTTAAAGATCAGGAACCTCCAGTTAGAGAGTAGAGAAGAAAAATGAGGAATGAGCAAGTATAAGTGTTGAACAAATGCTCTATTTATAGTTGAAGATGTTGGATTTGGATCAAGACAGGTGTTAGGGATGTTGTAGGATCATCCCAAGTGTCCACGGACTTGTCTCCTACTGAACAAGAGTGGCAAATTGCGACAGAGGTGGCAAGAGAGTAGAGTTTCTTGGCCTCCAAACAAAACTGCCACTGGCAGTAGCTTACGGACCGTATAGGTCCGGGTCTTACGGTCCGTAAACCCATAAAGCGCACACATAATTTCACCTCCTTACGGACCGTAAAGAAAAAGACCTTGTGGTCCATATACGATGCTCAGACATAATAATAATTCATGCTTGCGGTTTGTAAGCACAAAGGCTTTACGGTTCATAAGGGGTCACTCAGATGCTAGAAAATAGCATGTTGACATATTTGGTCCCTCCACATTCATAGTTTCACAATTTGGCAAAATTAGACCCTCTCGTCCAAATTATTAGGCATATTTGAGAGTGGACACGTGTCATTATATTATCCGGCACAAATTTACGAGGTGTTACAGAGACAAAACGAAATCCGCCCAAACCACAGGGAGCAAATTGTACTCAACTCTTAATAGTATTATAATGTAGTTACGTTCCTTATATACTTGTCTATTGTCCACCAATGGGCCTTTTCTAAATAAGGTTTAACCTAGTTAGTTTTTTGGTGATGTGGACACTGACATGACACAAATATGTTATTTGATGATGTGGTTGCTTATATGGCACTCTCACACCACCTCACCTCCACCTCCACCACCACAACAACCATCAGCCACCACCACCCACCACCTCACCTCCACCACATACAACACCCGCAACCCAACACCGTCACCCCCGTCTACAAACATCAACCACCACCATTAAACCATCTCGTCATTCTGTCACCATCCACCTGCGACAATCTCAGGCCACCACAACGTAGAAAGATACAAGAGAAGTGGGCGACTGATATATTTTAATGGTTGTGGTTGGTGTTTGTAGATGGGGGTGATGGTGTCGGGTAGCAGGTGTTGTGGGTGGTGGCGAATGGTGGTGGTAATGGTGGAGGTGAAGGTGAGATGGTGGTGGAGGTGAGGTGGGAGTGGGTGGTGGCTAATGGTGGTAGTGAGTGGTTGTAGAGGTGAGGTGGTGATGAGAGTACTACATAAATAGCCACCTCATCAAAACATAGGTTTGTGCCACGTTAGCATCCACGTCACTAAAAAACTAACTGAGTTAGACCATAATTAGATAATGTTCGTTTGTGGACAGTAGCTTAAAAGATGAGAGCATCAGTAGTTATTTTTATAGTTAGGATAGGACTGATGCCGAACAATAACAAAATAGTTAAAGAGTATTAAAATTCAGTATTCCAAAAATAAACGAATCTAACTTGTATTTAGCTGCACATTATACAAGCTAAAATAAAATTTCAAACTATAACGCAAAACTCTAAAAGTAGATTTAATTTAATCTTTTTATTCAACTGTAGTTTAATCGAATCGAACATATAATAAAATAAAGAGTTAATTGCCCGGATGGTCCCTGTGGTTTCACATTTTTTCACATTTAGTCCCCACCTTTTGAAAATAACATGTATGCTCCCTATGGTTTGTCATTTTGTTACTCGGATGGTCCCCAAACATTTACTCTGGGGACTATCCGAGTAACAAAATGACAAACCATAGGGAGCATACCTGTTATTTCCAAACTAATTGACATCTACTCAGGGACTATCCGAGTAACAAAATGACAAACCATAGGGAGCATACCTGCTATTTTCAAAAGGTGAGGACTAAACGTGAAACCACAGGGACCATCCGAGCAATTAACTCTAAAATAAAATATTAGAGCTGATAGTTTATAAAATAAAATAAAATATTAGAGCTGATTTGACAAGAAACATTTGATTTAATCTTTTTATTCAACTATAATTCAATCGAACATATAAAACATCAGATGATTAGACAAGAAAGAGTAGTAAAATGAAATTCTGATTTTGACTGAAGAAGATTGTAAATAGGGGTGCAAACGAACCGAGCTACTCGAGCTCGGCTCGAAAAAAAGCTCGAACGAGCCGAGCTTAAACGAGCTCGAGCTCGAGTCCGAGCCTAAAAACAAGCTCGTTTAGTAAACGAGCTCGAGCCGGCTCGCGAGCCTAATCGAGCTTTTTGTTTATATTTTTTTTATTAATATATTAAACATATATTTATATAATAATAATTACCATTTATATAAATATAAGAAAATAACTAAATTATATGTATAATAATAATTATGATTAATATAAATTAATTAATAAATACTAAACGAGTCGAGCCCGAGCCGAGCTCGAGCTTGAAAAAATACCTTCGAGCCGAGCTCGAGCTTTAGAAATAAAGCTCGAATCGAGCCGAGCTTGAGCTCGAGCTTTCATATGTTAAACGAGCTCGAGCTCGAGCCTGGTCGAGCTCGGGCTCGGCTCGGCTCGTTTGCACCGCTAATTGTAAATAACAACCATCATATAAAACTTATAAAAATAAAATACAACAAGAAAATAAATAAATACTAAAATCGCTAGTTAGTTTATTTCCAATTCTTTTGTTGATCATCTAATAATACCCGATCACACCGGTGGATAGTGGCAATGCAAAGCCTTTTAATATATTTAAGCGTGAGGTCTTATATTTAAGTCTCAGAAAAAGAAAGAAATTCGTTGTTAAAAAAAAAAAACAATCCTGACCACAGAGTATACCTATTTTCAAAAGGTCATCTACGTCTCGATCGCATGCTACAGTCAATTTATATAAGTTATCTAAATCATCTTCAACGTTGTAAATAAAAAAAAAATTGTTTGAATAATATAAAAACAGTTATTTTGTATTTGTAATTTGTGTTTTAAATGGGGCACTAACAACCAGGTGGTCTTGTGATTTCACTTTGTAGTTTGTAGTAGTATGGTTTTGTCATTTGTGCCTCTTTGCACAACACTTGTCTTTGCTTTCATGTTTATGACTTTTTAAGACACGTCTTATAAATAACCGTTACTGTATATAACTAACTACACGTGTTAACTGGAATTCACACAGATGTCACAACATTACGATTTAATTAAGAGTTTAAAAAATAGGTTTAGCGGTTCATGGCTTGAAATTTGTGACAGGCCATTGAAATAATTAAATGAACTACTACTATTATTATTATTATTATTATTATTATTATTATTATTATTATTACAGTTAACTTATGAGTTAACTGCCATTTTCGTCCCTGTGGTTTGGTCACTTTGGCCATTTCAATACATTTTTCAAAATTGTGCCATTTTCCTCCCAGACGTTCTGGAAAGGTGCCATTTCAGTCCAAAAATCATAACCCAGTTAAGTCAGTTAGTAAATAAGGACTGATTGTGTAAATTTGTAACATAAAGGACTGATTGTGTAAATTTGTAACACCACCACCACTAGCCCTGCCACCACCACCACTCCGCTGCCACCACCGCCACCACAGCCACCACCGCCACCACAGCCCCTGCCACCACCACCACCACCGCCACCACAGCCACCACCGCCACCGCAGCCACTGCCACCACCGCCACTGCGGCCACTGCCACCACCGCCACCACGAAATCGTTTTAACAGACTTACTTTTATCGAATATTTTATTAAAAAAAAGTTTGAAAAGATTCAAACATATAATTATCTGATTATTACAAGTTGCATGCTAATTATCCTGATTATTCAATCACATTGTCACTTTTAAAACACACATTAAAACACCCTTTTAATGGCTTTCAAGAATCTAATTTCCTTTTCACGTATGCAGAAATCACTTCAGATGATTATTTTAACTACATCAAAGAATATGTTGTCGGGATTGGTCCGTGGAAGGATACCGTTGTTCCTGTGAAAGATAACTACACTTAAAAACCTACTGATCTCGTGACCAGAGCACACGCTCATAATCTGCATGTACATTAGTCACACTTTGACTTTTTAGGTCAACGATTACTTTCAGAACTCCATATTGATGTGGATTTGTTATTAATTCTTTCATAAAAAAATCTTTCCCCCTTTGTATAATCATACATCTTACATGCAGGGGGCTAGCTACATAAAAGGGTACGGGTTCGGCCGAACCCGTACCAAAAAACGAACTGTTACAAAACGAAATGATTCTATCACCAATTCTCCTCTTAATCGTTTTATACATTTTCTGGAACGTTTACGTGCAAAACGAAATGGAGGATGCAGACGATGGAACATATAATTATCGAATGGTGGTGGCGGTGGTGGCAGTGGCTGTGGTGGCGGTGGTGGCGGTGGTGGCAGCGGAGTGGTGGTGGTGGCATGGCTAGTGGTGGTGGTGTTACAAATTTACACAATCAGTCCTTTATGTTACAAATTTACACAATCAGTCCTTATTTACTAACTGACTTAACTGGGTTATGATTTTTGGACTGAAATGGCACCTTTCCAGAACGTCGGGGAGGAAAATGGCGCATTTTTGAAAAATGGACTGAAATGGCCAAAGTGACCAAACCACAGGGACGAAAATGACAGTTAACTCTTATTATTATTATTATTATTATTATTATCAAGTGGTTATGGTCTTATGATATGTGTAATGAGGCTGTATCTTTTGTAACCTTCGTACGAAGTATACGCGAAAAGGAGAGGAGGACAAGTGTTATTGGCAGGAAATGTAATTTAGTTCTTTCTCACTTGAACAACTCCCCCTGATTTTCAAATGGCTATAACTTTTTCATACGTTAATATTTAAAAAATATATATTGTATTAACGAGCATTTCATTCTCTTTAATTCGAGCAACCTATTGTTGTAGTTTTTTTTTAAATTACAGGATTTTGAATACCCATTAGTTCATTATTTAATTCGAGCAACTTATTGCTATAGTTTTCTTAAAAAAATTACAAGATTTTGAATACCCAACATATGATTACATGATTTTAAATATTCATTACGTGATTACACATTAAACATAAACCATTATGTGATTACACATTCAGTATAAATCCATTACTTGATTACACATTCAATATAATTTGTCATAACTGATGTTATTACAATTATGCTTATTACGTGATTACACATTCAATAATAAGAACTTGATTGTTTATGCTTTATTACGTGATTAAATCTCTAATACAAGACATTATGTGGTTATTATAGGTTGATTTGGCTAATGTTTTGTATATAATTTTTCATTAATACGTGATTAGACCTGAAATATTAGGTATTCCATATGAAATATTATGTATTAAATGTTCTTGTTTTTACGTAATCACTCAGTGTGGTTTCACATAAAATACTATAATGAAATCACGTAATCACGAAATGGTATTCAAAATCACGTATTCACATAATAATACATAGTCAACTATTGTTACGTAATTATTTAGTGTGGTTTCACATACTATAATGAAATCACGTAATGGGTATTCAAAATCGCACGGTCATGTGCTCATTCAAAATCACGTAATCACGTAATAGGTACTCAAAATTATGTAATATTTTATAGAAAACTATAACAATAGACTGCTCGAATTAAAAAGAATGAAATGCTCGTTAATACTAGGGGTATTCAAAACCGGATTTCCGGAAATTCAGACATTCGAAATTTTTGGATACCTGATTTCACTAGCCGAATCCGTATCCGAAATTTCGGATATCCGATCGGATAGTGAATCGGGTATCCGAATATCCAAAATTTTATTTAGTTTTTAATTTTTATTATTTTTTAATATTCGGAGCCAAATATTTCGGATAGTTTCGTATATCCAAATATAAATTTTCGGATATTTAAGATATTTTGTATGATTTCGGATACTTCGGATATTTCGGATATCCGTTAAAAATAAAAATTAAATTTTCGGATATTTCGGATATCATTTAAAATCATTATCCGAATCCGAAAATTTCGGATATCCGGATTTTCGGATAGTTCGGATTCAGATATTTCGGATCGAATTTTCGGATATGGATATTTTTGAACACCCCTAGTTAATATGGTGTATTTTATTTTAAATATTAATTTATGAAAAAGTTATAACCCTTTGAAAATCAATTGGGGAAGGAGTTCAAGTAAGAAAGGACTAGAATACTTTTTCTCTATTTATTTCTTCAATTGTTTGAACATGAGATTTACGAAAAAATATCACCACCTAGTTTTGAGCCATTGATCTTGGAAGATCAATGGCTGAGCTTGTTGTCTATCCTTAGTACGAATTCTGTCTTGTACATGATCCGGCAACTATGTGTAATATTCAAGAACAATTTTTGTTATTTTTTTAAAAGTTAATTTAAACTAACGGTTTAAAAGAATAAAAAGGAGGTTCACATCATCAAACCGAAAAAAAATAGTACGGTCCATCCCAAGAAAATAAACCCACAGTTTGGCTTGACATTTTTGAATCGTAGTTTACGGTGCAAACCAAGATAAGTTAATTAGCATCTAAATATATAATGTATATGGTTGTCTAAATAGCTCGTTGCTCGAAGCTTGCTCAAATTAGCTCGATTTAAAACCGAGTCGTGCAGAGCTGGCTTAGTTCGAAAATCGTGCTAAGCCAAGTAGTGGCAGAGTTTGAATGAAAACTCGGTGGGTTTTCTAAAGAGCCTCATCTTAATGTGACACTCACCTAACATATCGGAGTAAAGTATACGAAGGTATATGTAATTTGAACCTAGTTGTTCACTTGTCATCTTTTTGGTGTTTGAAATGAATGTCAAAAGTCCTAAAATGACATTTTACCTATATAAAAATAATAAGTAAAACAAGCAGTTATATAATCAACTTCTCAAATTACACACGTTGCTGATGTTCAACTAATTACCTGAGAAGTAGATTAAAACAAGCAAGGAAGTAATCAATTAAAACGAGAAGTAAATGAAAGTAAGGCAATAATCTTCGCATTAAAACCTCATACAAATTACTCGAGAAGTCGATTGAAACAAACAAAAAAGCAGTCGATTAAAGCAAGTAGGGAAGCAATCGATCAACGATGCCTGAAAGATGACATGATGTATGTGATCATGGAGAGAATAGCATGAGAAGGCCGAAAGATGAAAATGTAACTAGGGCACCCAATCACCACTATTTAGTGGATATACCCAATAGATGCTAAAAGAAATTGGACTAGTGGAACACTAGGTTGCTATTTGATGAAAAATTAGTGAAACTCCCTTGTACGGTGTGGCGTGAATTTGTTATATGTACAATTTATAAAATACGGTTTCAATAGTAACATACATAATTACATAAAAGTTGGGCAAAGCAAAAATATAAAATCACGAGTTACAAAACTATGTTGTTGTGAAGATGAGCTTTGAACTTTACGCTATAAGTGATTTTTTTTCCTTTGTAGGGTCTTTATCGATACCTGGACAAATGGAAAAACATTTGTTGCTGGTAAAAAGTTGTTGCGTATTTGTCTGAAAGTGTTTTTTAGGTTAGATTGTTTTAACAGCAGTAAAGTGATCCAAAAACTCATTTTAACGGCTATATAGCGGTACAAACGGCTAGATTGTTTTTTTAACGATACGAACTAGTTAACTAACGATACGAACTAGTTAACCGGTTCCTATCTCACATATTTCATCTGGTCTACAATTTTATATAACCTAAATCGGTTTATAGTATCAGTTTGTAACTGATTTTAGTTTCGTTAATACTTGATTACGGTTAAATTAACTGTTTTTTTTTGTTCACATCTAGTGTCATCTACTCAACATATTATAACATGGGGATAAGGCCTGGTTCATGATAACGGGTTGGTTAAGCCCGTTCACTCACTTTGGAAAAGATCCAGGTTTGCCCCTTGGGCCCGAAAGTGTCATCTTGAGAAACAATTCTGTATTTATTCTTAACGTTATAATATAATTTAAATATATTTATTATTCTTAAGGTTATAATTTTAATAGTTGAATTTACGAGAATATAAGCTTTCTTTTTAAACAAAACACCTAAAATCAATAGTATAAGGCATGAAAATATATGAATCTAATTTGTCTAACAATATTGTTTTAAGTTGATTTTTTAGAACGACAACTCACACACTATAATTTACTCATAAGTTACACCTTTTTGTATTGTACTAAGTTGATAAAAATACTGACAACGTTGTTTTAAGTTGATTTTTTAGAACGGTAACTCACACACACTATAATTTACTCATAAATTACACCCCTTTTTTTTTACCTTTTTAAGTTGATAAAAATACAATTGCGAATAAATAGCCAATTAAAAAGGTTTAAAAGATAGAAAATGTAAAGTGTTTTAAACTTGGACAACATGCGAATAAATAGCCAATTAAAAAGGTTCTTAAAAGATAGAAAATGTAAAGTGTTTTAAACTTGGACAACATAAGTGTCTCTCGATCTCTGTCTCTGTTATAATCGGAGAACACCACATAGTTATTTCGGTTCCTACTAAAACTGATCCTGAACTAAAATGGCCCTTACTCATAAATAAAACAGTAATTTATATAAGAAATAGTATATGTTTTACTAGGAAAAGAAACAATATCGGTAAACAACATGAAATTTTCGAGATCAACTGGGCCAAAAGCAATCAGGTGGCCATGTTACATCCATGTGTGTGACGGTATGACGAGCCCAATACCAATGTATATTTTAGAGGCAACAATATATCAATATTTATTGGGAAGTTCAAATGAAACGAAAAAAAAAAAAAGCTTGAGAAGAAAAAGAAGAAAATTTAACCAATAATAATGCTTTATTTTATAAGGGTAATGAGCTAATTGTATCAATATAGTTAATATAATAACTTCCTATAATCTAGCTATTCAAAATAGTTCATTTACGGTTTTCACTTTATAACTTCAAAATAAATCAAGATATATAAATTTATTTATTTATTTAACCATCCTACGTTCTGACCTACCTACCACACAAACATAACTTTCTCTAAGTGTTTCTATAGGATCATAACCCTTAAAAAAGGTTGTACGAACATTATATGTTTGTGTAGGAACATCTACACAGGGGGTGTGTACACATTAACCGCATATAATTCAACTTTCTCTAACTGTTTGTGTAGTAACATAAACCTTAAAAATGTGTTTAGGAACATTATATGATTGTGTAGGAGCATCTAGGGATGTCTAGGATCATCCTATTTGATGTACGAGGTGTGTAGTAACATTATTTTTTAGGGTTATGTAGAAACATGTTGCAATCCTACACTAAAATTAACATAATGTAACCACCAAATTTACATAAATGTTCTTGGCTCTGATAAAAAAATAGTTATCTGCAATAAAAATTTTACACCAGCGCGTAAAAAAAACTTGTATCAGTCAAAACTAATGCCTCGACATTATTTTACTTTTTTTACAGATCTATTTATAATGTTTTCATCTACGTTTTTTGAAAAAAAAATTTGGCCCAACTCGCGAAGGATCAAAAAGTTCTCACGGTTCTCACAACTTGTGGTGGTTTTCATTTGAATCGAACCCTATATATATATATATATATATATATATATACACACATATATATAGTGTGAGGTTCATTGGGGAATGATGTGTTAAAAATGCAACATATAAATTTCATCAAATGAGGCATAAAACTAACCCTTTTTTAGTACTAATGTTGGAAAAAGTGTGCTTTTGTCTTCCTTTTGTATTTTCAGGATTAAATGAGCTCAAATTAACAAAAAAAGCAAAAAGACATCAAAATCTAACATAAATACAAGAAAAGGAACAAGACGTGACATGCCCGACCCCACGACAGCATCTTCCCAAGCAAAACAAGAGATCAGAAGCCTGAACACGCCCCGTGCTCAGCCAGCACAGGGGCGTGCCCAAGTGTCAACAGAAAAGACAAAGTGGTAGAAGCTTCTATTGCCCACCACGGGGTCGTGCTCAGCGGACACGGGGGCGTGGTCAACTAAAAAGACAAAACTGCATTAAATGAAGAAAGAGAAGGATGTGGACACGGGGTCGTGCCCACTGGACACGGGGCCGTGCCCGAGCTTCTGTTCAGCCTATAAATAGAAGTGATTGGCTAAAGCTCAAACCATCCCTTGGCATACCACCTCTCTCACACTTCACCCACCACCCACCACCACCATAACACCATCATCCACCACCATCATCCATTGTCCATCGTAGAGTGTGTGAGTCGTCTCGGGATCCAAGATTGATCATAAAAGTTCTTGACAATCAAGGCCATGTTTGCCTAAGTCTCTTACATCACTTGGTGAAGACAAAGTGTCTAGTGTAATACTTTTTATTTCTAATCTTTTCGCACTTTTTACTTGGTTTTGTATTAATGACTTTAATAACTAGTTGCTTATGTTGAAGGTGATCTTTCCTTATCGTTTGTCCGTGGTGTCTTGGCATTATTTTACTGTCTATATAAAATAAAAGATTTTCACCATTCATATCTCCACGGTCTATATGGAGGTATGTTGGCTACCTGGTCGGGGGTTAAGGGAACGGTTTGGTAAAGGTCTTGCCATTGTTCAGCGTTTAGAGGTCCTGCAATGGACCTGGGTCAAATTTAGTAGGACCTCCTTCAATACTTAACGGTATTGGATGGTGGGGGTCCAAACTCTTTGACCCCCTCATAAGTTAACTACTATTAATACTATAACCCGGCTATTTATGACTGTATCCCTGCTGACTCAGACTACTTAGTCGAGGGTAACGTCACCTCCAAAAGAGGGGCCTACCATAATTTGCATTAATAACTTAATTAATTATCTTCCAATAATCCACCCTTTTAGGATTGTATCCTTGCTGACTCAAACTACTGGGGTGAGGGTAACGTCACCTTCAAAAGAGGGGCCTACTACAATAACTAAGATAATCTCTTAAAATAGTGCAAAAGTGCGGAAATAATCAAAGGTTACACTAGATACGAGTCGGAACCAAGTGATTCATCTTGTCTATCTGTTTTCTTTTTATCTTTATTTTCAGCATTTTAGTTAGTTTTTATTTTTCTTAGTTTAAAACATTTTTCTAAACTTTTTGATTTGATTAGACGTTGAGGATAAACCGGTACTAAAAGCTCTTGTGTCCTTGGACGACCTCGGTATCTTACCAACACTATACTACGCTCACGATGGGTGCACTTGCCCATATGTGTGTCTAGTGTTAGTAAATATCGTGTTTTATAAATTTAAAACTTGACTAAAAAGTGTTAAAGAGGCTTAAAATATACACCTAATATATATAACACTTCACACGCATCAAGTTTTTGGCGCCGTTGCCAGGGACACAAGGATTTTAAGAAAGTTAGGAATCAACGGCCTAATCGTTTTTCTTGTTTTTCATTTTTTTTTAGGATTTTTTTTTAGTTTTTCAGCTTCTGCAGAACTCAGCACGGGCCGTGCCCGCTGAACACGCCCCGTGCCCAATCATTGGAACTGGCAATCTTGTTTTAAGTCAGACAGTAAGCTGAACACGGGGCCGTGCCCACTCACCACTCCCCCGTGCCCAAGTTTCAGTTACTGAAAACAGAATCGTAAGATCCCGACGGTTGGTAATTTCTGACACAAACATGAGTGATACTGATACTTTTTACTTTCGGCACTCTTATGGTACTATGTGGTGTCAATTATGTGGTGGTAACCATAAAGAATTAGAATGTTTTTTTCTAAATTATAAACCCCACTATATAGACCCATCATTTCCTAGTATCCTTAAGAGGGGCGAAAGTAAAAATAATCCCTATCTCTCCTTCGAATGCGCCCAACCGGATATTCGAGGAGAAATGCTTCTCGATGAATTATTTCAACTAGAAGATCTAATTATTAATTGGTTAAAAGAACTTAGGGAAGATTTCAATAATCTTTTCCAAGACGATTACCAAGAAGAGAGGTTGGAAACGGATTCAAACAACTTCATTGTTTCTAATGATACTTCTAACTCTAGTGAGGACTTGAGCGATAGTCGTCCCAGTGTCGATTGTGCCGTGAAGGACTCCCCATCGACTTCGTTCGATGCATACATAGACCTGAGCGATTCGACATACACCTTCTTTAACGAGAGCCCGGGAAAGGGTTGGACTTGTCCACCTACATATAGCATAGGAATCACCCTCACCGACAACCTCTTGTGTTCTCGTCTTAATCTAGATCAATTAAGGTATCTTAGGCACTTTGGGGCTGTTCCATCTAGTAAGGAACCACCCGATCCGGGAAAGTTCCTTGAAATTTGAAGAATTCCTTAAGACAGCTTCTAGACACGGGGCCGTGTCCAGGTCAGCACGCCCCCGTGTCCACCCAAAAGATTCCCTTCTGATTTTGTCAGAATGCGGACAAAAATGTGTCAGGATTCCATCTGCACACGGGGCCGTGTCCAGCCGACACGGGGCCGTGCGCAACGTACTGTCGTTTTCTATAAATGCAGCCAAGAATCCTGCACATTTGAACCATTCCAGGGACAGAGATTTGAGGAATATTCTCACATACCATCCTAGGTATTTTCTAAAAGAAGTTTCTCAACTATCTTCTTGTCCTTTCCTCTTTTATCCACTTTCATCTTCTTCAATTTTCCTCATACTTCCATTAAAGCTTGAACCTTCTATAGTTTCAAGCCTTATTGAGATGTTTGTTAGATTTTTGTTCATGGAATCTTGATAAAAATAAGTTCTATAACAATGTTTTAAGTTGTTTAAGTTCAAAAATGCTTCAAAAATCATAAAAACAATTTGAAACCCCAAGATTCCTTGTCTATAAATCCTACAGATATATGAACACGGGGCCGTGTTCACTGAACACGGGGCCGTGTCCGAAGTACTGGACCCATAAAATTGAACTCTTTCCGGCATGTTTTCTCAGAATGGCAAGCAGAACAAGCGGAAACTCTTCGTCGCATTCCAGGAACAACCGGCAGGGGAGAAGATCATCTACGGTTGAGGATTCTCTTGTAAACTATGTTTACGCCTTAAGAGAAGCTCTTGATGAAGTAACAAGTGTGGAAGAGGCATTGGTCGACCGCATTAATCATTTGACGGTGGGACTAGAAGGATGTCTCCGGGAGGTCAACCTTTTGCACCAAAGGTTGAACATTCTCGCCTCTCCTCCTTTGGTACCGATTATCACCCAAAGGGCATGGAATGTGGTGCCGGAAGTCATCATTCCGGCCGAATGGTACGCCCTACATCAGGAACCTCCTCAAGACATCCTACAAGGGGTTTCAATTGGTGTCGTTCCTCCTCCTCAAGATGTCGAGGAACATGAAGCCGCCTTCCTTCTCCCGAGGGAGATAGAAGAATGGCTCTAGCAACATCTAAAGAACACCGTTCGGCTTGGAGTTCTACAAGGCTTTTAGATCGGAAGTCTATTTCCGGAATTTTGATTCTTATTGTAGAAGTAGAACTCCTTAGGAAGATCTTACGGATCACTTGACCTATTTAATATTAGGACTTTTAACTTTTATTTTCTGCTTTATTTTTAATTTTTAGGACTATTATGTAATTCTCTCTATGATTAATGAATGATGGTTTTAGTTAATTTGGTGTTTTGGATGGTGTTGAAATGAATAAAACACATTTGAGATGGCAAAGGATGCAAGGGAAACTTGAACCAGCACTCCATGCAGGAAAAACAGAACCGTCCGACAAATTTCTTCGTTTACCGTAAGTTCGGCACGGGCCGTGTCCGCCCAACACGGCCCCGTGCTGCGCAGTCTGCAGAAAAAGACCCAGTTCAGGTAACTGGACACGAGCCCTGTTCACCCAACACGCCCCCGTGTCCAGGCTTCTGTTTCTCTTGTTTTAATTTTGATACTGGCACTTGAACACGGGGCCGTGCCCGGATAACACGGGGCCGTGTTCAGCGCCCAGTAACACAAAAAAATTTGCTTTTTCACACCTTTTACACATTCAATCAACCTAAAAACTTATTTTTGGGACACATTGAGGACAATGTGTAATTTAAGTGTGGGGGGAATGCTAAAACCTTGAATCTTGCAAGTCCTAAATACAAGCCTTACACAAAACTCTATTGGAATCGCTAATCACCCCAAATTTTTTCAAAAATTTTCATTTTTTTTCTTGTCTAGGTTTAACTCGGGAATTTCAAGTTCTAAAAAGTTTATATTTTTACGAATTTACAACCGATAGCGTCGTGATAAAAAGAACCACATAAGAAAATTATGAAAAGGTGTGACAAGCTTAGTTAAAATTTGATTATATATACTTGATCACATAAAAAATAAACCATTCCCACAAAAGTGAGTTTTGAGCCTTTATTGAGCATACAATTACATATCATTAGACTAAATGCTCATTTTTCGTTTCTTGTGTGAATAGCCGCTTGGTTCTTACGACTCTAGAACTTGCCATGACGATACATTCCCGGTCCTTACCAACTTAAACCCGAGTAAGTAAATGATGGAGGCATTAGGACTAACCCTTTTTATTTCTACACCATTATTTTTCTTTTTTTTTACCACCTACCCAAAATCCCCCTAGTTAGCCCCTTTGAGCCTAAACCTTTTCATTTCATAACCCAAACCAAACACCCTTTTACCCACCAAAACCTTTTTATTTTTAACCCTTTGTTTTAGTAACAAGTTCAGTTTTTCGTATGACTTTAAAAAAAATGTATTTTTGTTGATGATGAAGCAAAAAGAAAATAAACAAACAAGTTCATCAAAAATAAATTTGTTTGAATAATAGCTTCATCAAAAATAAAAGTTACAAAAATAGAAAGTCTTACGAAAACCGACACTTGTTACGCTTTTCACCCTTTTTCTACTAACTACTAACCACCAACCCAACCACCTACCTTTAACCCAAGCCTAACCCTTCACCCACAAAGTCCTCTTGATATTTACAAAGGTATATAAGTTAAAAAGGAGGAGGATTGATTGCTTGGCAAGCTTATGGTAGGAGTAAGTTCCATGTCGCTCTCGAGTGATCCACAAAAATACATTTTCGGCCGAGTGTTGAGTGATCCCCGTGAGGTATGTGAACTTGTATATAAATAGAATTTTAAAGAGGCATCTTATGCCCTAATAAGTAATTTATCTTATGAAAAGTTTTAAATAAATCATGACGAATAGGATTGTAAATAAATAAAAATAAAATTAAATAAAGAATCTTGGAAATCCCGACACTCTACGACAAGCCCAAAAACCTTCTTCTCTACCCATTCTATTTGGGAGTGTAATAGCCACATATTAAAGAGTTTTGCTTGAGGACAAGCAAAGATTCAAGTGTGAGGGTATTTGATGTGTTAAAAATGCAACATATAAATTTCATCAAATGAGGCATAAAACTAACCCTTTTTTAGTACTAATGTTGGAAAAAGTGTGCTTTTGTCTTCCTTTTGTATTTTCAGGATTAAATGAGCTCAAATTAACAAAAGAAGCAAAAAGACATCAAAATCTAACATAAATACAAGAAAAGGAACAATACGTGACATGCCCGACCCCACGACAGCATCTTCCCAAGCAAAACAAGAGATCAGAAGCCTGAACACACCCCGTGCTCAGCCAGCACGGGGGCGTGCCCAAGTGT
The DNA here is from genome assembly GCA_030545235.1 of Helianthus tuberosus. NCBI lineage: Eukaryota > Viridiplantae > Streptophyta > Magnoliopsida > Asterales > Asteraceae > Helianthus > Helianthus tuberosus. The sequence goes on along the minus strand of JARYGA010023756.1, from coordinate 11,697 downwards.
CAACAGAAAAGACAAAGTGGTAGAAGCTTCTATTGCCCACCACGGGGCCGTGCTCAGCGGACACGGGGCCGTGGTCAACTATAAGATTCGCACAATCCAGCAAATCTGCATAGTACAAAGATTCTTCTGCACCACGGGGTCGTGCTCAGCGGACACGGGGGCGTGGTCAACTAAAAAGACAAAACTGCATTAAATGAAGAAAGAGAAGGATGTGGACACGGGGCCGTGCCCGAGCTTCTGTTCAGCCTATAAATAGAAGTGCTTGGCTAAAGCTCAAACCATCCCTTGGCACACCACCTCTCTCACACTTCACCCACCACCACCATAACACCATCATCCACCACCATCATCCATTGTCCATCGTAGAGTGTGTGAGTCGTCTCGGGATCCAAGATTGATCGTAAAAGTTCTTGACAATCAAGGCCATGTTTGCCTAAGTCTCTTACATCACTTGGTGAAGACAAAGTGTCTAGTGTAATACTTTTTTATTACTAAACTGTTCGCACTTTTTACTTGGTTTTGTATTAATGACTTTAATAACTAGTTGCTTATGTTGAAGGTGATCTTTCCTTATCGTTTGTCCGTGGTGTCTTGGCATTATTTTACTGTCTATATAAAATAAAAGATTTTCACCATTCATATCTCCACGGTCTATATGGAGGTATGTTGGCTACCTGGTCGGGGGTTAAGGGAACGGTTTGGTAAAGGTCTGGTCATTGTTCAGTGTTTAGAGGTCCTGCAATGGACCTGGGTCAAATTTAGTAGGACCTCCTTCAATACTTAACGGTATTGGATGGCGGGGGTCCAAACTCTTTGACCCCCTCATAAGTTAACTACTTTTAATACTCTAACCCGGCTATTAATGACTGTATCCTTGCTGACTCAGACTACTTAGTCGAGGGTAACGTCACCTCCAAAAGAGGGGCCTACCATAATTTGCATTAATAACTTAATTAATTATCTTCCAATAATCCACCCTTTTAGGATTGTATCCTTGCTGACTCAAACTACTGGGGTGAGGGTAACGTCACCTTCAAAAGAGGGGCTTACTACAATAACTAAGATAATATCTTAAAATAGTGCAAAAGTGCGGAAATAATCAAAGGTTACACTAGATACGAGTCGGAACCAAGTGATTCATCTTGTCTATCTGTTTTCTTTTTATCTTTATTTTCAGCATTTTAGTAAGTTTTTATTTTTCTTAGTTTAAAATTTTTTTCTAAACTTTTTGATTTGATTAGACGTTGAGGATAAACCGGTACTAAAAGCTCTTGTGTCCTTGGACGACCTCGGTATCTTACCAACACTATACTACGCTCACGATGGGTGCACTTGCCCATATGTGTGTCTAGTGTTAGTAAATATCGTGTTTTATAAATTTAAAACTTGACTAAAAAGTGTTAATGGGGCTTAAAATATACACCTAATATATATAACACTTCACACGCATCAGGGAACACTAAAATAGTGGGGAACAAAGTCAAACGAACTCCGATTGGACTCATTCCAGCGGCGTTGGGACCGGCTCGTCGAACCCTAACTAGGATCTTTTAACCCTAAACCCTAAATCATAACCCCTAAACCCTAAATATATTAGGGTTTGGCTTTTAGGGTTTAGCTTTAGGATTTAGCTTTAGGGTTGAGCGTTAGGGTTTAGCTTTAGGGTTAGGGTTTAGCTTTTAGGGTTTATAGTTTAGATTTTACGGTTTAGCTTAGGTTTTAGCCTTATTTTTTAGCTTTAGGGTTTAGAGTTTAGGAGTTAGGATTTAGGGTTTAGGGTTAAGAGATCTTAGTTAGGGTTCGACGAGCCGGTTCCAACGCCGCTGGAATGAGTCCAATCGGAGTTCGTTTGAGTCGGTTCCCCAATGAACCTTTCACTATATATATATATATAGGGCCGCTAAAATAAGAACCACCTCCAGTTGTAAGAACCGCGAGAACCACTCTCAGCCAATCAGATTCAGCCACTAAAAAGGGTATTTTGGTCTTTTACTACCAAATGTCAAATCCTTTCCTCTCTCCTCTGTCTTTTCTTTTAAAGCTACATCACTCATCCCCTCTCTCATCTATTTATTATTGAAATTCACAAACATCTTTCATTCTCTCTCTCTCTCTCTCTCTCTCTCTCTCTCTCGAGAAGTTACAGAACCTCTTGAAGGTGCATCTCTCATCCTTTCAAACTTGGTCTCCTCATCTCTCTCTATAAAACTTATTCACCACCATCATCTTAAAACACAATCAGATATGAAAAGAGGTGGTTCATCGATGGTGGGAGGTGGTTGGTCGGTGGGGAAGACGGTGGTGGGAGGTGGTTCGTTGGTGGTGGGAGGTGGTTGGTCGGTGGGGAAGACGGTGGTGGGAGGTGGTTGGTGGGAGTTGTGCAGTGGCGACATTTAGAGGCAGTTCAAGGTGGAGATGATGAGGGAACCACCACAGACGTAAGCAGCGGCGCTGTGGTGGTGGTCTTCCCACATCTCCTCCGACCTAAAAAAGGCGGTCATATTTGACCGGTGGTGGGAGTCGGTTGACTGGTGGTTGCTTTTTACCGGAACCCTAGGTGTTTTGGGGATAAATTCATCGGCTCAACATCTCCGGCCTCCCTTCCTCTCCGCCGTCTCCGCCACCAACAATGAGAAACAGGTCCTCCGCCATCTCCGCCACCCACAATGAGAAACAGGTCCGCCGGTGGTTGTTCGAATCTGGGTTTTAATTTTGTTGAATCTGGTGGTGGGTGTTCGAATCTGGGTTTGAATCTTTGTGTTTTTGCTGCAGGTTTGATTATGTTGAATATGGGTTTGAATCTTTGGGGTTTGACTTTCTGGGTTTGATTCTGTTGAATCTGGGTTTGAATGATGTTATTGGGACCTTTTTTGATCCTGTTGAATCTGGGTTTGAATGATATTCTGTTTTTGAATGATGTTCATGTTGAATCTGGGTTTGAATGATGTTCATGTTGAATCTGGGTTTGAATGGTGTTCATGTTGAATCTGGGTTTGAATGATGTTCTCTTTTTGGGACCTTTTTTTATTTCTGTTGAATCTGGGTTTGAATGATGTTCATGTTCCTTTTGAATGTTTAAACCGGTTGAATCTGGTGGCTTCTTGAATCGGCGGTGATGATGCAAAAAAAAACGGACGATGGCGCGGCAAGGATGGTGGAGGGTAGGTTTTTGAACCTGCAACCCCACTTTGCAGCCTCTGATGTTCGGAAAAATCTTAGCCAAAAGTTCTTTTTTTTTCAGAATACACTCGTTCTTTTTTATTTTTGTTTGTTGGGTTTTTAATTTTTTTAGGCGTCGATGATGATAGCAAACTATCTGAGACACCTACCGAGTAATGATTTTCTGGGTGCGTTCGTTTTTGTGTAAAAAAGTTTTTGTAAAAGAAAAAAAACTTAAACCGTAAACTTTTTAAAGTAAACCGTAAACTTTTTTACGTAAAACGTTAAACCGTAAACTTTTTAACGTAAAAACGTAAAACGTAAAAAGTTTGCGTTTTCTGGGTGTGTTCGTGTTGCGTAATTTTTTTTTTGTAAAATGTAAAACGTAAAAAGTTTTAAGTAAAACGTAAAAAGTTTTAAGTAAAACGTAAAAAGTTTAACGTAAAAACGTAAAACGTAAAAAGTTTTTCGTAAAACGTAAAAAGGTTTTGGTAAAATGTAAAACGTAAATTTTTTTTAGTAAAACGTAAAAAACCGGCGCGTAAAACGTAAAAAACCGGCGCGTAAAACGTAAAAAACGTTAACGTAAAAACTTTTTACGTTCCGTAAAAAAACGCTCGTAAAAAACGCTTCTAAACAAACGGGGCGTAAAAAAACAGGGCGTAAAACGTTCCGTAAAAAAACGGGGCGTAAAAAACGTAATATAAAAATCTGTTTTTTAATCTTTAAAAAAATTATCATTAAAATCTGTTTAATATAAAAATCTGTTTTTTAATAAAAATTTGTTTTTAAATAAAAAGTAATCAAAGAATAGGACAAAAAAGCAATTAAATATAATATATATTAAAAGACAAAAAAAGTAATTTTACTTAAATACCCTTTTGGATTAAAATATTAAAGACATAATAAGACAAAAAATACTTAATATTATTTTTTAATACTTTTAATCTCATCCATCCATCATCTTGATCTAATGGCTAGAAAGTGGTTCTCGCGGTTCTTACAACTGGAGGTGGTTCTCATTTTAGCGGTCCCCTATATATATATATATATATATATAGGGGAAGGTTTACTGGGGAACACTAAAAAAGTGGGGAACAGCGGGGAACCGGCTCAAATGAACTCCGATTGGACTCATTCCAGCGGCGTTGGAACTGACTCGTCGAACCCTAACTAAGATCTCTTAACCCTAAACCCTAAATCCTAACTCCTAAACTCTAAACCCTAAAGCTAAAAAATAAGGCTAAAACCTAAGCTAAACCGTAAAATCTAAACTATAAACCCTAAAAGCTAAACCCTAAAGGCTAAAACTAAAGCTAAACCCTGATGCTAAACCCTAAAGCTAAACCCTAAGGCTAAACCCTATAGCTAAACCCTAAACCTAAACCCTAAAAGCCAAACCCTAATATATATTTAGGGTTTAGGGGTTATGATATAGGGTTTAGGGTTAAGAGATCCTAGTTAGGGTTCAACGAGCCGGTTCCAACGTCGCTGGAATCAGTCCAATCTGAGTTCGTTTGAGTCGGTTCCCCACTGTTCCTCACTTTTTTAGTGTTCCCCAATGAACCTCACACTATATATATATATAGTGTAAGTATCTATAGAAAACCCTTATAATTTAGAAAACTTGGAAAACTCTAACCTCCCGAACTTTTAAAAAAAAAAAATTTACACATGTTATATACATGTTTTTAAGGGTTTTGGGCAAAAAAAATCAAAAAAGCGCCGAGTAGATATTTAAAAAAAAAATAAACAAGTTTTGGTGTAACACGTGTTACAAATATGTCAGATGAATGTAACACGTGTTACACCAAAACTTGTTTATTTATTTTTTAAATATCTACTCGGCGCTTTTTGATTTTTTTTTTTGCCCAAAACCCTAAAAACATGTATATAACATGTATAATTTAAAAAAAAAAAAAAACATCGGGAGCTTTGAGTTTCCCGGGTTTTCTAAATTAAAGTGGGTTTTCTATACATCCTTCCCCTATATATATATATATAGAGAGAGAGAGAGAGAGAGTATAATGTACAAAATGGCTTAACCTACATTAACATACGCGACAGAATTTATAACGTGCGTAATTATTTTTTTCACCATTATAACGTGCGTGATTATCACCTCCATGCGTCCCATGCGTGATTATCACCCAAAAACTGCTCCCATGCGTTATTAGGGCTCCCATGCGTGATTATTTCCCAGATCTGATGGTTGAGCGCGTCGCGTACGTGAAGTAAGATAAGGACTTTTGTATGTTAACCTTTCCCTATATATATATATATATATATATAGGGTAAGGTTCATGCGAGAACCACCTTTGTTGTTTATTGCGAGAACCGCGAGAACCAATGTGAACACAACCTAAAATAGCTAAAAAAACCTAACCCCCACCCCCACCCCCCCCCCCCCCCAAAAAAAAACCTATCCCCCCCCTAAGCGATTTTTTATAAAAAATATTAAAAAAAAATTGTGTGTTTTTTTAGCTATTTTTAGTTATTTTTGGTTGTGTTCACATTGGTTCTCGCGGTTCTCGCAATAAATGGTGGTTCCTAACGGATCCTTCTCCTATATATATATATATACACACACCTAACAAGTGTGAGGTTCATTGGGGAACACTAAAAAAGTGGGGAACAGTGGGGAACCGACTCAAACGAACTTTGATTGGACTCATTCCAGCGGCGTTGGAACCGTCTCGTCGAACCCTAACTAGGATCTCTTAACCCTAAACCCTAAATCATAACCCCTAAACCCTAAATATATTAGGGTTTGGCTTTTAGGGTTCAGCTTTAGGGTTTAGCCTTAGGGTTTAGAGTTTAGCTTTATGGTTTAGGGTTTAGCTTTAGGGTTTAGATTTAGGATTAGCCTTTAGGATTTAGCTTTTAGGGTTTATAGTTTAGATTTTACAGTTTAGCTTAGGTTTTAGCCTTATTTTTTAGCTTTAGGGTTTAGAGTTTAGGAGTTAGGATTTAGGGTTAAGAGATCTTAGTTAGGGTTCGACGAGCCGGTTCCAACACCGCTGGAATGAGTCCAATCGGAGTTCGTTTGAGCCGGTTCCCCGCTGTTCCTCACTTTTTTAGTGTTCCCAATGAACCTTCCCCACCTAACTAAAACTTAAAATATCATATATGTTGTTACAAACTAACTAGTTAAAATATCAATTTACCCATTTCATTAAACAATCAAAAAAGAATTACGGATTCATCGAATTATGGAAAATTTATAAGAATGACAGGTAACTGAGAAACAAGTTGTGCGACATCCCCATTTTGAATAGCAAACCGATTCTACCGAAAACAAAACTTTGATTTCTCGAAGTGGCGAAATTGTTTTGCATGACCTTTTGCACTTTGTTTAGGAAACCGATAACTTCGGGAATCTATGGTTCTTCCCACCTAATTTAATCAGATTTGGCAACTACTGATTACCCATAAATCCACTGTTGTCCTTCTACAATTATTACCCTGTAAGATTAAATATTTATTTATATTTAATCTAGTAGCCATCATTATCATTTATATAATATAGATCAAAATATATTAATAACCTATTAATAATTAGTTGGTAATTGTTGATGGACCATATTACCCTTATTAACTAATTAGGTTTCCTCTTGGGTGTATATATAAGGAGATTATTAGAGAGGTAAAAGGTTAGACACACAACCTAACAACATAACATCACAATTTCGTCCCTCTCTCTCCTTAACCGAAATCATCCCTAGTTTCGGTTTCATCACCATCATCACTTTACACCCTAAGGAGGAACCGGATCATCCTGACAACTATGTCGAACTCAATGGCTGGATCTCTGACTGGATTCTCCACTGCTTTGAATGCAATAACAGGTATGTGTTTTATGTTTTACATCATGTTTAAACAGAACTGATCAACATGTGGTATCAGAGCATATGTTGATAAATCAGTTCTATTTTCGTATCCATCATTCTGGGATCATAATCTGGAAAACATAATTTCTTGAAAGTTTATAAAAGTCAAAACTGTTTTCGAGTTTCATGAGCCGAAATAACTGTTTTCGGAAAATATGTTTGATAAATTGACTCGAAATCGTAATGGGAAAGATAATATCCGAAATCTGTTTACTAAAAGTCTAAAATTTCATATTTCGGAACCCAGAATTGTGTTTTAATTTTTTAGGGTTCATCATAATGTTCTAAGAAATCTCGAAAATTCCATAAGATTTGGAATATAATTTTGGATTAGTGGGTGTTTTTACTGTTTTTGATCTGAATTTTATCTACTAAAATTTTCGAAAACTGTTAAAGAGATAATCAGTTATTATTTTCGAAATCTTTGATAAGTTTAGTTCAGCATTAAAACAGGAAACATTATCCCACAATCCCTTAAATTTCGAGTTTCAGTTATTATCACAATAAACAGTTGTTAACAGAGGATTCGAGACCATCAGACTACGACTCGAGATCTCAGTACGGACTCGAGATCTCATAAAACATACTAATCAAGACCATGATTACGACTCGAGACTAAGGTTGCGACTCGAGATCTCATAACTTTGTCGAGGCCCAACTCGAAACCTCATTATTTTTTATGCTGTTTAATGTGGCCTAAAATTTTTTTGTTTATACTTAATTAATTAATAAGGATCAAATAATGTTTTACAAAACCAAACTAGCTTAACTTGAATGAGCTTCTGATGTATCATTTCTGGCCAAAGCTGATTTAATACATCTATTTATTGTTCAAGTATTATAAAAAGCTATGTTGAGTATGCATTACAAACGTGAAATGTCTTAATTCTGGCCAAAGCTGATTTAATTCATTTATGTTTAGCATGCTTGACAAGTGCATAACTAAAGTGATTGTCTCATTTCTGGCCAAAGCTTGCACACATACTTAAATGATTACACTTCTGGCCAAAGCTGATTTGTCTTTGTTTAAGTAGAATTTTACTAAATCTATTATTTTGATGTTAGTAATAGATATATCACAATCTCTTCACATAATGATCCTTATATTAATGATCCTTAATTAATTTTATGATCATTTCGTCTGTCTTATTCTTAGTACCCATAATTTTACTCACTATAATTTTCTTCTACATATATCTCATCCACTCTAATTTCTAAACCTAAAATGTTTGTTTTATTTAAAGTCTCTATTAGAATTTGTTGGTCGTTATATATTGACCCTAAGCATGTTGAGTTCCTAAAGATTTTCAAGGTCAGTGGGAGCAGTCAAAGTCCTTATCATGACTTGCAAGGAATACAAGAGGTGGGGGGAAGAGTGTCCTTAAATTTCACTCCGAATTTAACTCCGATTACACCTCTTGTACACCATACTGCACCAACTCTTACAAACTTAAAAATGATAGCAACCTAATCAAGAGCTAATCCATAAAACTGAAACTTCTAACTAACCCTATAATCAACTCAGGAGGTCATCTAGGTTTAAAACCTACTAAGTTTGATGATTACATAACCTCCCTAATTTGGAGTTGAAATGGATTTTGGAAAAGTTTACTGATCGTATCCCTTCAAATTAAGCCATTAGTGTCAATCAATCTTCTTAATGGAATAAAACAGTTTTCTAGTAAAACTGATTTTATGTGTTCGCATAACGTTTGGGATTTGATTGAATAATCTAAGAGTGTTCATAACTAAACCAAATCCTGATATAAACGTTAAGACACAAAGAAGCATGATTGATTGTCAAAGGTTGTACTCAGGAAGAGATAAATTATTAAAGAATCTTTATTACATATCTAACAAAAGATTTCTTTTAGGATCATCATTGTTCTAGTAGCTTATAATAGTTTTGAGCTACATTAGATAAACATTAAAACAACTTTCCCTAACAACTGGCTGACATATTTACATGTTCATAAAACAACCTGAAAGTTCTAAACTTAAGGTTAGAGAACACTTTATTTGTAAGCCAATAAAATCCATCTATGGGTTAATGCAAACATCAAAATGTGATGAAATCTTAACGTAATTATTTTCATCAAGAATCAAGTGGATTAATGTACCTACCTCAAAATGAGTGGGAGCAACTAAGATACACTTTTCTATATAGATCACAAGTATATGTTACATAAGTCAAAGTATTGTTGTCACAAACTTTGATATAATAGATCTCAGAGATATCTCTTACATAATAGATATCATAACATGTTGAGATAGACCAAATGGGACATTACTTCCGTTCCATAAGTTTAACATTAAATTGGTCCTTACAGATGTAACAAACATTAATGCTCTCATTTAGAGGATAATAGGATAAACGAGATTATTTATTTATGCTTCATTAATTAGAAGCCTTATGTAAGTTCAAGTCTATACTCGTTTAGATATTACTCACATTGCAGCACACTAGATATGTCTAGATTAATGTGAAGCATTTAATAGAGTATTACAATATCTTTAAAAGAAACGAGAGGCTATAATTTAAAGAAGAAGTGAGAACTCAAACCGGTTTATTACTCTAACTTTGTAATATTCAAAGATGACAAAATGTAATTTTTGGGTATATCTTTATGTCAGCAGACAAAACCTATCTCATGGAGGAGTCATAATGGACTGATATCAACAACCTAAGTTATACCGACATAATATAGTCACTAAATGTTGTTGGAAATTTATCAGTGGACTCATGACTTTATTAACTCCATATAATTAATATATTGAAGACTTGTTGTGATAAAGTCAGCTACCATGTCTCCTTGAACAGTAACAGTTCGAGAGGTGCTGCATTAGTTTTCGATACGCAATTAATTATTCGTTTATGAACGAATTGAGGAAACTAAATCTTTGTATCGAATGCATTCGTGATATGCTTAAGGATCCTATAACTAAAGGTCTATTACCCATAAGTCTTATTAAGAGTGCTCATAAAAGAGACGGGTTTTAATTGATGACCATGTACAACTGCATATCGTACTATGAATGACTAACTATTAATTAATTTTCCTCATCAGTTTGATTTTGTATGTCTCTTACATATGTTCTGCCGGTGTAATGACATATAGACAACTATAAATACAAATCAAACGTTAAAGGGCTTACATATTTTGATCATAACTGTTAGGTTTTAAATTAAGGCTATAGTATGACTAATGGGGGTCCTGAGTCGCATAATGATTCAACGGCTGTATTTCTCTGCTATAGTACTTGTTTAAGGCTAAAATGAGTATTAACTTCTGATCAGACTTATCTAATGCTCATGATAAATGATTATTCGGCTAAGTGGGAGAATGTAAGATTAAATATTTATTTATATTTAATCTAGTAGCCATCATTATCATTTATATAATATAGATCAAAATATATTAATAACCTATTAATAATTAGTTGGTAATTGTTGATGGACCATATTACCCTTATTAACTAATTAGGTTTCCTCTTGGGTGTATATATAAGGAGATTATTAGAGAGGTAAAAGGTTAGACACACAACCTAACAACATAACATCACAATTTCGTCCCTCTCTCTCCTTAACCGAAATCATCCCTAGTTTCGGTTTCATCACCATCATCACTTTACACCCTAAGGAGGAACCGGATCATCCTGACAACTATGTCGAACTCAATGGCTGGATCTCTGACTGGATTCTCCACTGCTTTGAATGCAATAACAGGTATGTGTTTTAAGTTTTCCATCATGTTTAAACAGAACTGATCAACATACCCATGAAACCCAGCTTTGTTGCAGAAGTAAATACTATACCTTTTTTCTTCATTAGTTATCCATAATTCAAGTTTTGAATATGTTTGCCGAAGGGTCTCAGGAGGGGTTTGAGGAACTGCAAAAAATATTAAATCCAAGCTTTATTATGGCAAACCATAATCCTTTATATCCATATAACAAGAATAAGAACTATACAGACTCAAAACAATTCTTAGACCATCAATATTATGATCCCATACAAAAGAACTACTGTTAACAGCTAGAAAAACCATAATACGAGACAATGAAAAAGTTATAAGTTACACAAATATACGATTACAAAGTATCAAAAGGACGGCCATTTCCACTTTCCGATAAAGAAATTGTGTACGATGAATCAGAACGCTCAACTAGTCCCAACTCACAATAGCGAAAATAGTTCAATTAATGAAGACAACAATGATTATATACATAAAAAACGTATTCAAAGATTTAAAATCATATTTTCGGATCAATGTATTGTTAATTGTTAGATTTTAAAAATAAATAAAAACATAATTTTATTGAGTTTATTATACAGAGAAAAGATCAAATACAAATACCTTTAACGTACAAAACATACGAACTGAAGGAATTGCTGAAAAAAGCGGCGACATTTTCGTAATTATCAAAATTACTATACAAATGATCTTGTAGGGTAATTTTGATATTGTAGGGTAATTTTGTAGTGTAATTTTGATCTTTGTAGGGTAATTTTGTAGAGTATCATAATTACTCTACAAATGATCTTGTAAGCTAATTTTGATCTTGTAGGGTAATTTTGAATTGTATGTTGTTTGATAAACTAGTAGAGTAATTTTGATACATTTGTATAATAATTTTGATAATTACC